>JAOUZG010011873.1:0-15803 GCA_026289955.1 Argiope argentata | reverse complement strand
GCTTTTTAAAATTTGTTGTGGATGACTCTGAATGTCAATGCAGCTTTTTTAAATATTAATTCATTAATTTGGTTAACTTTTTATTCATTAATTAAAAATCTGACTTTCTGACCAAAAGTTTTTACTGACCCACCGCAAAATGATTAAGACTTCAGTTTTTTCCGCTACACTAATGAGGTTAGACTTAACATGTTTTCATTATTCTGTTTATTTTCTTAGTGTTTGATGCGTTTATAATTAAACATCGTTAATTAATCCATTTTTTGTATTCATTTGAAGTACTTTTGAATTAAATAAAACAAAATAAGGGGAATTAAAAATTTCTCATCTCTATAACGTTACCCCAACTGGCACGGAAAATTCACGCATGCGCAGTGGATCCTGACTAATTTTCAACGGATATGGATGATTTTGTTTTTGATAGACATAATTTTATAATAAATTTTTTGTATTAATTATAATTATTTAATAAAAGGTAATTAACAGAAAATAAATTTTACTAAATAAATTTTAATAAAGTAAATAAATGTACTAAATTAAATTTATCTTTCTTGACCTAAGTAGAAATTGATTTTTTCATATTTCTTGGTGAAATAAATCTTCCAGTTTTGAACAATGGTTAAATGGCGAAAAGGACACATAAGAGATTCCCCCAGTGAATTTTAAACTTCCATTTTACAACGGCAAGACAAAAATCGACTGCACTTAATTTATTTTTTATGACTCACAAGATCCATCGCCAAAAAATGCAAAATATAGCCTACCACAGCCATCAATAATCTTGAAGAAATCTTATACATAATAGAGATTGGAGATCTTGGCATAATTTGAAAGTTGCTGAATAAATACTGAAATGTAATCCAACTTGAGCAATGGCATTTTATATATAAAGGGATTTGGTGATAATGGAGCAATTTGCCAATTTGGCAGATAAATCTGAGAATGCAGTCATATTGGTGGAATATTGGTATCCAATGTATAATGGAGTTTGGCGCACTTGGCGTAATTAGAAAAGAAGTCTAACTCCCAATTGCCCGAAACTGTCCCATTCCTTAAACAGTATCTTGATACAGTAATCTATTATCTAAAAGCGATACGAATATGTTGTTGCTAGTGGCAATTTGCTGAAGGTAATAGAAATAACTCCTTTGAAAATGTTCAGATGCGTCTCTAGAGTCTTTTATAAGATGAATTAGCTAAGTCCGTGAGAACAAATATGACCTAAGAAAGAAGACGATTAAATTAAATAGAACGTGCAAATTGTAAAATTTATTTTTTAAGTTGCATTTGAACTCCATTCTTAATTAATTTTGTAGAGAGAGAAAAGGTGAACTAGTACTCAAATTGTATTCAAAATTTAATAATCATAAACATTAAAAATTATGTGATAAAAATTAAAAGATGATCGATGAAATTGAAGATTTTCTGAGAAAATGTCCTACATATCTTAAACTAAAGTGTTTTCAGAGGTAATATGAATACATAGTGAAAAACATTGTCTTCCATGGCTTAAACAAAAGTGTAGAGAAAAAATGTCATCCATAGAATAAATGAAAGAGTATTGAAAAATAAATATCTTTCATAGCTTAAACTAAATTTTAATGAAAAAGAATGTCTTCCATAGCCTAATAGAAAGTGTAATGAAAAATGTAAATGTAACCCATAGCTTAAAAGAAAGTGTAGGAAAAAAAAAGTTACCCATACCTTAAAAGAAAGTGTAATAAAAAATTTCCTTCATAGTTTAATAGAAAGTGTTGTAAAGAAAGAGTGTTATTATTATATGAATAAATTTAAGAAAAAAAAATCATTTTTTTATTCATAACAAATAGCTAAGTTTGCATCTTAATAATATATTTCTTTTCTGTTTAACGTTCGCAATGAAATTTAATAGGGATTTCCCCCTTCAGTTTTATGAATCATAGAAACAAATAAGCATTTTATTTTTTTACACTATAAAACCAGCGCATTTCATTAATGTCTTACAGCACCAAAAATTATTGTAAAGGAAACGAAATCAAATTAATTTTCTTATCTAAAATTCATAGAATATCAAGTATCTTTTGATATATTTTTTTCATTCCCAGATATAGAGCAGAAAATTCCACAATACTCATTTACCGTTAAGAAGATAATTTGAGCCAAAACGCACACATTAAAAGAATCCTCTGCCTCTCGCGCAACTAAAACGATATGCAGACGGTCACATTTTCATCTGGAACAAAAACACAAATGTAGAAATGATATTCATCCGGGAGATTGAAATAGAATTTGAAAGCGGAATCCATTTGAGAAACAAGTTTCATTCCGAAGCATCTAAGTAAGCAAGGACTTTGGCGTGCATTGCATGAAGAGGAAAGGGGGAGGGGAGGGTAGAAACAGAAAAAGAAAATAAATTACTGTCATCTAAGAGATATTTCGCTATGAAAGCAATTTTATTCGAATAAACCAACTCGACTATAAAAAACGGAGATATTCCCGAAGTGGAAAAATACGCTGACGATTCAGAAAGTCGGAAGGCAGCTATTTCATGCGCAATATAAATTTTCGCGCTTATGCCAGCAGATACTATGGGAGGCAACTGAAAACTGGTTCGAAAAGCTACCAGACGATTTCGAATTTTGGAAATTGTTTTTATTTTTTTTCTCCAGGTTTTCGGTTACACAATTTGGCGAGAATATTGGCACGGTTGTTTTATCTTTTTTAAACGGGTTCTCCTTTTAAAATTGATTTATCTACTCGGTATTAAGGATGACACAAGTAATTTTATTTTAATATTCTATTGATTAAATTTCTATTTCTTCTTCACCAGTTGTTGAGGCTTTCCAATTATGGTGTAAGCCTCGCAATTATTCATATATTTTTCCCCAAACCTTTGTACAAAGAAATGCTTATAAATGGCATTATAAGCTCAAGAATCAAAAAGACCAAAATTAATATATTGACATTTGAAATATGCTTTATTATTTTTGCATTTTATTCTTTTTTTAACCTTATCACATAGGAAATAAGAAAAGAAAAAACCATTGTCTGCATCAAGAATTCAACGTCCAAATTTTGATGAGCATTTTTAATTCAAAAACGAAGCATTTTCAGAATTATGTCTGTCTGTCTGTGAAAATGACAACTCAAAACAGCACTCAGCTAAATGGATGAATTTTTGTATATGGATTAAAATCAGAATCGAATGCAAACGAGATTCTTACGAGTTACTTAATGCACTTTACAAGCCGACTGACAGATATGTCAGCGATTTAAGCTCAGTGAACGTCTCTTATTTTTTCAGTAACGCCAACTAAGGGCAAGAGTACGACTTATCTACTTCATGTTTACAGTGGCTTGCATAGCCCCTTTTTACAGGTGGGCACATTCACACTCCTTACAGATAGAACAAAGAAGAACAGCCATGTACGAAACAGGACTCGAACCCTGGATGCCCAGATCACAATAAAGACGCGCTCCCCCTATGTTATGATGCCGGCACATCTTTATAATGTCTTGTTCACATTAGAAAGGTTCACGTGCGCATAGAACAAAAGTAAAACAGTGAAACAAATAATTTTATAGAACTTAATATATAAGGGGGTTAACAGACATTAAATATAATCAGTATAACTAATTGGCTACCAAAGATAACTAATATTGAAATAAAAGAGTAATATAAACATGATATATTAATAAACAAATGGATTTTTTTACCTTTCTGGATTTTGTTCAGAGGATGATTGGTCAGAAATACAAAGGAATTTTGCTTAGTGAATTTCAAGTAAGACTTACCTAAAAGGAAAAAAATGATATTAAATTTTTTAGATAAAACATGGCATTTACAATAATAATATGCAATACTTTACAATAAGGAATAATCTTTTTAAAAACTTTTGTTTGGATTTTCCTTTGCCATAAATTATGCAATTTTAAATAATCATTAAATTAGCATAAAAATGCAATAAAATAGAATTAATCATATTTAATTCAGTAATTAAAATGGAAATCATAACAGTGATTTATAGAAAGCTTATTTGATTGATTTCAATTCAAAACCTCTGATTTAAACCATCATAATCGAATCCTATTTCCAATGATTTCATCGTTTGAAATCATTGTTCATCTAAGAGGTTTTTATCTAATCTTCATTTTGATTTGAATTATTTACATTATAAATGGTGTATTCTTTGCCGTGGATAATGTCCATCTAGACTAGATCCAACTATACACATCACATTTCGTAGTATGGAAATTACGTTTTAAACTATCAAATAAATCTTATTTAAATTACAAGCTTGAATTCGCGTCAGACTTCATCAATCATAAATAATTCTATACCTTAATAATTAGGATTGCGTGAGTTGTTGATACATATGTTGAAATTTGCCGCAAGTAATTATTGTATGCATCATAAGTAGCGCATTAGTCAAATAAATGTATTCACATCAATCGTAATCTCGTGAGTAACTTTGTTGGTGAACTCCATCTGATAAAAGATTGGGAAGAAACAAAACGCAATTACTTATATTCAACTTGAAAGATCGTCGTTGTGTTTAGGAAAAAAAGGCAAGTTTATACTTCAAAACATCTGCACCCTACTGCTACTCATAAACAGTTTTGTGCAGTGGACGAAAGATTATACACCGCGCTCGCTCCTGAAAATAAATTAGAAAACAAGACTTTGGGAGCTAATTTATTTCTCCATTTCAACTCAAGTGGTTTTGTTGGCGTGAAATACTTGAACCGGAAAGAAACAAATGTGGCGAAGGGAATTAGTTGTGAAAGAAGAATATATGTTTTTTGTTCTTAGGGATGAATTAATATTAATGATGTTCTTTTTCTAAACTACTGGTTACTAAGTAAAATTATGAGAGTTCTTAAATTATGATTTTGAAAAACTGGATTTCGAGTTCTCAATAAATGGGATAGTCATAATGAAAGTATTTATGTTGCCATTGATTTGATTTTTTTTGTCCCCAAATGTTTTTGGCTATTTCATTTGATTTAGATGTGCTAAATGCCAACGTCATTTTTTTGGCATCACTAAGCCTATGCTGGAATGAACCTTACTGCATTGTGGTTAAATGTCTAAATGAGGTTGTGAATTGACAGAATAAAATCCCTTTGAACTGAGGTCAAATGTTCAGCAGCGAATAGGAATCTCTTGCAAATTTTCAAATTTTACACAATTCCATTTCTGTTTGAACAGAGGCCACATATCCAAGAAAGAATGTGAATTAGCAGCAGTTTTCCAAATATCAAAAATACCATATCTCTTTGAACTGAGATCCACATCCAAAAGTAAATGTGAACTGGCAACAGTTTTTCAGACTGGCTCAAGGCTATATCTCTTTTAACTAAAATCAAATGTTCTAAAAGGAAGTCATACCTGACTCTCCGACCTGCCACGAAGGCACACGGATTTAAACCATAAAAACTGAATGACCGGATCTCCGCAACAGCAACACTGGCGGAAACTGTAATTGAGTCCTAAGGGACATTACCGGCCAAGGTACAACCCTTCCCTTAAGAAATACGTTCGTCATCGATGGAAGGAAGCCCACCCTCTCCCTTTAGTGTACAAATCAAGGTGATGAGATCTAACCACCATGCCAAAAGTTTATCCCCATTTCGAGGTGAACTCCTCCTCCCTCCTCGGGTTATTGTTCAAGAGGGAAAGTGAATTGGCAGGACTTTTCCAAACTTCCACTGCATCATATTTTTTAACAGAGTTCAAATGCCCATGAGGAATGTGAATTGGCAACAATTTTTCCAGCTTCCATAGCACCATATCTCTTTATAATATATCCAAATGACAAGAAAGGTACATCAAATCTTCTTCTACAATTTCTACAGTTAACCTTTAAGCGGGCATTTAGTCTCAATTGAATTAATATGTCATTGACCTACGTACGTGACAGATATTTTTTTGAATAGTTGCTGGAAATTGAGACCGATAGGTATTACAGATGAAATTCTATTACCAGGGAACCTCTGTCTCGTATTTTTGGCGACAGATTCAAAATTTATAATTATAACAGTTTATATAATGAATTGAGTTGTCTTAAAAGTTTAATGCATATTTCAATATAATTGAAAAAATATCTCTATTTTTTTATTTAACTCTAGACATTTAACGTTATCAAAAATATAAAAGGATTTTATTCTGGAGAACCACAGTAATATAAATCACATCAAAATAACCATCCATTTAATAATTGAAAATATTTCATCTTCTAATTGATTCTTCCGCATTAATCTATTGCAACTTAAAAAAAGAAACATTTTCTGTGAGTTATATTTGTACTTTAAATGAATTTAACAAAGATAAAGTTAAGTGATATTCAAATTGTTTTTTTATTTCAAAAATTTAATCACATGATTTTTACTATTGCTGAAACTTAAAAAGAAACACTTTTATGTGTATGATTTTCCTGAGTTGTAATTTTAACGAGTAAATAAAGGGGTTTAGAAGATTTACTATAAGAAAGTTATATTTTCAATGCCATTATGATGTCATGGTTCTTGAATCCATTGGGAATGTTCATTTAACATTTTCAATGGATTTAATGTTTATATTTCATTTGCTACACAGAACAGTAGTCAGGCTGATATATTACATGATTAATGATACTTAAAAATGTTTTGTTGTGTGATCTATTAACATCAAGTTATGCGTAATAGATTTAATTAAAATGAAACACAAGTAATATTCAAATCAACCCAGTTATACATCAAATGGTGGATGGTAATATTTAAAATAGGTTTTGTTATTTTTGAGAAAGACTGTATTTTTAAAAGCTGTTTCCTCTTAAGATTTGCCGATTAGAAAACTAAAATATATTCGCTAAGTGCTATCGCAAGACTCAAACGTGATTCCATAAATTTCACAACTGTTTATACAACCACTTTCTACGAGTATATTGAATAATTTATATGACTGTTGAACTTTCTCTCCCAATTACCCGGATGCCCGTCGCTACCTAAGGTTGAAATAAATTGAATGAGGTGTAGTTGATTAAAGCGAGTAGCGCAACACTTTTTACGCAACGATTAAGCAACCGGAGTGCTTGTTAATTGGCATGTTTTAAAGTTAATTTGCCGTGATAAGTGGGAATCGGTATATTTTGAAAGGGCCGTAAGACCCTCATTATTTTTAATTCAAAAAGAGACTGCGAGTCTATGTATTTCAGGCATTATTTACCCTATAGGTTGCGATTCGTTACGAAATAGGTTTTTCCTCAAATGGGGTTTCAAAAACATTCAGATGTTTGGGTTAAGATATAAAACTTACAATGCACGAAAAAAATGCACGAACGTAAAACGATTCTGTATTTGCAAAATTTAAGTTTAATTTCTTCCGTTTTTATTCTTTCAGATGATATAATCTGCAGACGATTTCATAATTTTTTAGGAGATGCGATCTGTCGATTTTGATTTTTACATAAGAAAAAAATTCATTTTTTAGGAGTATATATTTTAATTTATTATTTGGAAGCAAACTTAAATCACGAGATATTTGCGCTCTTTGAAATTGAAGACGTTTTCTATAGCTGGCTGATATATTTTTGAAATTATGTTTCTCTATATTATATTCTTTATTTATTTTAATTCTAGAAACTAAAACTGAAAGATTTGTTTAGAAGAATAAATTCTTATGTTTTATTGGCATATGTTTCACGTTTTTTGTTTGATAAATAAGTGTTTAGAATTTGAAATGTCAACAATTTCATAATGCTCAAATGCGCTATTTTAGAATAACTGAATTGTTGTTGTTTCAAAGAATTCAAATTTTAATCGATATCTTTTTTTCTCAATATGCTGAGTACTTACAAGTAACTTTTAAATATTTTTAAATAATTAGCTTTATTTAAAAAAAAATTAAATATGTTTTCGGACAAATAAATGGATTGCTTACATTTAGAATATATTTAATCCTTTATTGACTGAATTATGTTGCCATCAATTTTCCAACTTCATTTTTGTATTACTTAAGTTTTCTTGCAGAATAATCTCAAAGAACTCTAGAGAAAAATTTTAATTAATAGAAATAACTTAATTTAATTATTTATTAAATATTTTTCATTCTTTCTTTTAACTTATATTAACTACTTGCTATTTGGATTACATTCTTTACAATACCATCGGCAAAAATAGTCATCTTACGAAGATATAAACCAGATTTAAATGGTACTTTTAAGTACCGTCAGTAGATGAAAGGTTAAAAAAGAGAAAAATGTGCTTATTTATTTACAAAGAAAAAAGATTATTGGATAATCAATAATATGATGCCTTTTTTGGAGAAGTAACATTCTGAAAATGAAATAGATTGTGGCACTAATGCATCTTTATTAAGTGTTTCTCACTTTTTGAAATAAGGGAATAATAGGGTATTCTTCAGAACTATATGGAGAAACAGGAGGAGGGGTGATGGAATCATTTTCGTATATTCTGCAATAAAGATGTTAATCATCCTTCGACTAACTATCGATTAAAAATTACGGACTTTAAGCCTTATAATAATGGCCTCAACTGCTCAAAGATTTTTATCAGGAAACTCGTATAAAAAAAGGGTTTTTCTCTTGATTAATATATTACATAAGAAAGCCGAATGTACTTTCTGAATGCAATTTTCAAGTAATTTTAAATTTTTATGACAAGACCACATATTATATTCCATACATCTGAATCGTTGCATTTTTAGTTATCTCGTTAACATGTATCTCTGATAGATTGGTTTAAAATATGACACGTCTTTGCTCTTAATATACTAAAACTGTGTACGCACTTTGATCTTTGTTGGTAGCACTTACAGATTTAAACGGACAGATAGACAAATTTCAGAAAGACGGATTTCGTTCAAAATTCGTTTGAAATTTAAAAATTTAACGTCGAGACACACACTTAAATCATTACATAAATCTTAAAGCATTTTTGAATTATTTATTACCATGTCTTTTTCTTAATCAATAAGTTTTTAACCGTGGAGATTTATAAAATTCCGAAAAACGAGTTTATTTTGAATTACTTTCTGTTATTATATTTCTTGTGTCTAAAATGAGATGGAAGTGTTGAAATGACACACACACACACACAAATATAAATATGTGAAGCATTTGCTCCGACTATGATTAGTCTTTTTATCGAAAATTCTGGTTCTCTTTTAACGATCGAAGATATTGAATGACAAGGGGGACATTTCTAACTAAAATTTAAATTATTCAAAAAAGGATTATTTCAGCTTGAGAAATCGCATCATTAAGAAATCCTCTTTGATAAATTTATCTTGTTCTAGAAACCAATTTCTGAATTAATATCTGGAATTTTTATAATGCATATAGAATAATTGAGAAAATCATCATGTTCTCAAAACCAATTTCTGAATTAATAGCTGGAATTTTTATAATGCATATTGAATTGAGAAATTTATCATGTTATAGAAACCCATTTCTGAATTAATAACCGTAATTTTAATATTGCATATAGAATAATTGAGAAAATCATTATGTTCTAGAAACCAATTTCTGAATTAATAGCTGGAATTTTTATAATTTTATATACCCTAAGCTTCTTCCAATTATAAATATAATCTTAATGAGAATAAACATTTACCTAGATAAACGTTATTTAGATGAAAGTAGGAATTATAAAATTTTCTGCAACATTTTGACTTTTATTCTTTAAAATTGTGTTAATTACAGATAGCACTTCAAAACATTTTAAATATTTTATAAATTTATATTTATTGCCAAAGGCCTAAATCGCTACTTCATAGAGGGTTTGGATACACAGACAAAATATTCAAATAAAATAGATATAATAATAAATATATGCCTTCTGATGCACTGTTTTGCAATGATTAATAACACCTTTTGTTGAATAATTTTGACAAACATCAGTTAATACAGATTGACGAATGACAAATCCATTGAATGTATCAGAATATATTCTCTATTTAAGAGAAAAATACTATGATTTGGAATGACAGAAAATCATGACACAGTGACAGTTCATCAAGTTTAGTTGTCAAATAAGAGGAGAGAGAGATTAAAATTCAAATCTACGTTTCAAGGACAAAATAAAAAATGCATCGGACAGAAGCCCAAAATTAAAAAAGAAAATAATTATTCAATATTTTATCAAGGTTAATTTACAAGTTCTCATGCGTATCTTGTATGATGAAATGAAAACATGAACAGCTTTGCATTGAAGTATGGCTAATCAAATCAGAAATAGTTAAATATCTACCTCAAAGAATTATGATTAAGTTCCACAAGTGTATATTATTTTTTGCAAGAGTTGTATCAAAGGATTATTTTCTTTTCTTTAGTATATCGCATAGAAGTAAATGTATCTAACAATCTTTTTTATAATGTCGTCTTTCTTCGAATGACTTGTTACATTGAATCCATTATAGTAACTTATAAAGCTGCATCTTCATTTAACTCTAATATTATGTTGCTTAATATGTAATCTTAATGTGTTCTCCTTAGTCTTAATCTTATATAATCTTATGTTTAAGAAATCAGCACTGGTTAACTTATTGTTATAAATTTTGTATTCGTTAGCTCAAGGTTGAGAATACTAAACTTGTTAACTCATGGTCAAAAATTTTCGCATTGGTAATCTCATATTTAAGAACATTGCATTGTCTAACTTAAGGTTTATACATTTTGTATAGGTTTTTTTCATGGTTGAGAACATTGTGCATGTTAACTAGTGGTTAAGAGTTTCGTATTGGTAATCCCATGCTGTCTATTTGATTTCATTACTTTTAATTTTAGTTTTCATTTAATTATTTTATTTGTATTTTTTTAATTCTTGGTACAGCTATTCATATAGTAAATGTTAATAAATACAGAACATAGATGGCGCAGTATGATCTAAACCATATGTATACTTGGAATGTGAGCGACGCGCACTTGAGCTTTTTTATTGTAAACACTTCAACCAGGGTGTTGGTGTGAAATGGAACAATGAGACACCACTCGTTCTCCGTTAGCAGCAATTCCTACATTTAAATCTATAATATGCGTTACCTAATATATGTGTGTGATCATTGTCCATGTGTTGTTATGTGTGTGTGTGTGAAAATAAACAGGAAAAGGCTAAGAAACAGTGTTTCCTTGGATGAAATACACACACCCTGCTACACATATTAAATAATACCTTATGCAGTAAGAATAACTTAACCTTGATTAACTTATCGCTAAAATTTTTGTATTGGCTATCTCGTAATTGAGAACATTGTACGTTAACTCATGGTTAACTTAGGAGAAAGGGGACGTGAAGAATCTTTTAGCTCGGCGTCATGATCACAATCACGCCAAACTAATGGAGTAAAGGCTAGACATAGGTTGTAGTATTAGGAATAGTTGACTTTCTAGCAGAGTTTAGGGAAAGTTGAAAGGATTTATTTCTCAGTTTTCAGGAAAGTAGTAATAATCTCTACTAAATTACAAAGAGGAAATTACGGAACTGCAAATAATTGTATCAGTTTTAAAGAATTCTATTTAAGATTATAAACAGAAGATACGAACAAGAAATTCTAGATTTATTTCGTATTTTACATCATAAAGAAATGACTTGATTAGTTAATTAATCAAATCAATTAACAGATCAAGTTAGTTATAACTAATAAATTTAATGATCCAGTTTTTAAAAAATCTTTAAAATATTTTAACATCTTAATCTTTAAGAAAGCAGCCTTTTCAAAGATTAAAGAATTAAATATGTCGACTAGATTTTTAATATATTCAAGTTACTCAAATAGATTGAACAAAATTTGTATCGTTCAATAACAGTTATGAGTTTTAAAATATATCTTTTTTTAGCTTATTTTAGGTGTTTTCAAGTATACGAAATCTCTGGAAAGGGTAGGGATATACGTATTTACGCAAAAAAGATTTTATAAATTCATTAAAAAAATAATGAAAATTTTTCGAAATATATTTTTATGTTAATGATCAGATACTGAAAAAATGCATATCTTGATTTGTCTTTTGATATGAACCTTTTGATTTCCGTAACAAAATAAAATATTTTAAAAAAATAAAGTTACATTTAATATCCAGGGATTCTTTAAGAGATATTAAAAATAGAATGAAGATCTATGTTTGTTTCTAAAGTTAGCTTTTACTTGAAAAATATTTGCCAAAGCGTTTCTGAGATGAAAATAGCAAATGCTTCCTTTTAAAAATCCAGAATTCTCATTATGATTATTTATTCAACGGCATTCTGGAATTCTTGAAATTCCAAAACGTTAATTACGCTTTCCTGAGCTTTTTAGTTGAAGTAATAAAATTCTAAAGCATTATACAAGTTCTAGAAAGATCTGGACATTTTTATGAAGTAGCAGATGAATTCTAAATAAATTAAATGCGTAAAAAAGTTTTAAAAAAATGTTTGTAAATGGCCTAAAAACATCTCGGAATGGTTTAGAATGGTTTTATTTCGAATATCGAATTCAAGCAATGTGCTGTTATTACAATAAAAAAACACGAACATTAGTATATTTAAATTTATTATTATTCGCTATTTAATTATTATTTCGCTATGTCTTGGGTTTCTCAAAAATACAATCCGAAATAAATAAATCAAAACAATTATTACAATAGAGATGAATAGCAAAAAAATGTTTCTTAAAAAACATTAAAATATAAATAATTAAAAAAAGTAAGGAATATTTAAAATTGGATTAATCAAATGCTACAATAGAGCTATTGTTTCACAGAACTGCCTAAACATGATATATCATGAAAGATTTAGTATTTCAACTATGGCAACTATCAAAAAATGTTAGTTTGAGATTTGAATGAATTTTTTTCCAAATCCTATCCCCCTCCAAAAATGTGTTTGCTTGTCAGTGAACACAGCAATAATTCACAAACTTTTTGAGCTAGATATATTAAATTTTGAATGCAAACCATATGGATGAAATAAGTTTGCCAGGGAGTACGAGTAATAATAAAAGCAGCAAAGCAACAAAAAAAAGAGGTAGATATAATTTGGTGCACGAATTTAACATATAAATTGTAATATAATTTGGAATATGATTCGCCTGTGAGATCATCACCTGCACTTTCACAAGCATGTAAACGCAATTAATCAAAAACGCGCGAGGGCTTATGAAATATGAAACTCTCTTTCATGCTAACAGTTATAGTACGGTGTCGAATTTTAGTTTCAATTAATCTGAGAAAAGGTACCTAAAAAATAATTAGTTGGTATTTTAGATACCTGGTTTAAACGTATTAACTGTATCTGAAACTATTAATACAGAAAACAATTATACTAAAGATTTCCGTATAACAGACCCGCTGGTGATTAGCTTCCAAGAGTGGCATATCGATAACAACATCTAACAGCATTTATTAGAGAATATTTTTCGTGGAGACCACTTACTCTAGTTCCATTATACTACGAAAGATTAAATTCTCGTGTAAGGGACTCGTCACTCTCCATGTGGTTGAGCCAGATGAAGGAAATTTGATTATGGTCCCTTCTTTAATTGTGTAGGTTTATACTACATTTTTAACAGACTCCATTATAAGAAAACTGTTTTTCAACTGCTCGGGTGCAAATGAACACGTCAAACAAAAAATTTGAAGATCTAGATGGATAAAATTTGGTACGTATATTTGATATCTTAAGCACAAATATGCATCATAGTTGGGATCTAATCTATCTAGGATATGTCTGTCTATAGGTCTGTACTTTCAGAAAAATGTAAGCACAATGACTTAAATGTGTGAAATATGGAAGGCGGTTCTGTTACTTCAATTGTAGCCCTGTTTGTGATCCCCCTAAAGTGTCTAATTCAATGAAACGATTAAAATGAATAAAAATATAATTGAACTTGCACGAGTACGTGGAGCTTGGCCGTTCAAGAAATAATGTTCTGACATGATACATTGAAATATGCATAGCAGATTTCATTTTAATCTTTTCTAATACTGTAAGTATAAAAATATTTCATAATTATTATTGATTTGCTTAAAATGTACTAAAAGAAATAACTGGCTATAAAACACGAGTTGGTAAATTATGAAAACATTCGATAGAGCGTCGTTCTCGTTAATGTGTTTTTATTAGTTTTCGCCATCACGGAATGTCATATTAAAATTGCAATAAACAGATTTTACTGTACTTAAATCAGGTGTTTTTATAGCAACATTTAAAAAAAGGCTTTACTTTACTTTAAAAAAAAAAACTTAAATTATCCCACATTTTGAAAGGAAACATAACAAGTCCGAACGACGCGGAGAAACTGAAAACAAAATAATTCGATGCTGAAACAAAATATTCTACTCATAAAAAATTGAGTCAATTTTATTTTCTGCAATGCATTGTGTAAGACATGTTTAATTTTCTTTTTGCTTGACCTTACGTATCCGACACTAGAAGGAAGTCCCATTGTGTAGCATTGTTCGATGACAGCTTTCTGCTGCCAGCTTCTATTTCTAAACTTTTGGAACAAATAGCAAAATATCCAAGGATTCCTTCGGCGCACTTCGATTGCAGCCATATTCATTCAGTCGAACTTTTTAAGCCGATAAATACTCGTAAGTGAGACAACATTTTCCTTCTAGTGATTTAAAAAGAATAAAGAAATAAAGGGAACCCTTTTTTTCTTTCTGTTCATCGTTATAAAGAAACATAAAAGAAATAAATTATTGCTTCATTGCTAGCTACCGTGACGCAGATGAAAGTTCTTTTCTTTCTTCTTTTCCCGCCATTTTCGTCATATGCGAAACATTCTCGGCCTCTTCGCAAGTGGGAGAAACTGATTTATAAGAAATAAAGTTCAAACTAGTGGTTACGTCACTTTAACAACGTTGTAAGTCTGGTGAATTCCCTGGCGAATGATCAAACTGATTTTGCTAAAAAAAGCTACGATAGGCCATAACTACTCCAACATTCTTATCATTCTTTTTGGGATAGTTTTAAACATACTCAAAAACTTCTTTCTTTGAAGAAAACGTGTTAACTTTCGAGTTATCTTTGGCGAATGAGTTCTGCAATCTGTTACCTTTCTGACTTCTTCACTATCTTTTCACAGTTTTAGCACTCAAACGATCGGTTCTATTAGCAACTCAAAAGGGCTTTAAAATATTACAAGCACCTGTCAAAGCTATATAATGTTATGTTGTTCTCATTTCATCAATTTTATTTATGAAATTTGATAATGGTAATTTATATTTTTTACTTTTTCGTTTATGTCGTACAGAGAAAAGAGTAGTAAGCGTTAAAGAACACGAACTCAATATTTTAATGAATCTCCAGGTTTCAGAATTCGAAAAACACTTTTTCGGAATTACTAAGGAATTCTAACACGTTATTTTGATTGATCTTCGCATTTTGCTTTCCTGAGTTCGAAAAACTCATTCTTTTGGAAAATGTTCATACGTCTGAGACAAAGATTACTGAAAAATATTTTGAGCTAGATGACTGAAATTTAGTAAACGATTTTTGCACCAAATTTTCAGATTTGAAACAAATTTTAATTAAAATCTGTTTTTGGTAGTCCAATTGTTCGAAAAAAATTTCAGACTACTGTAATTACAAACATAATTGAGCTAAATGGATGAAATTTGGCTCACATATTAAACAACTATAGTGTAGACACCTATCACTTTTTTTAGTCAGAGTCAACAAAGAGTTGAGTGTCTGTCGGTCAATATATTTAGAAATATGCAAACATGATAGTTCAAAAACCCAATATCTTCAATTAAATCAGGTATGGGTGCTGTTTTGTGTCAAATCTTTGTTTCAAATGATTCAGAAAAGCGTGCCTGAAGCACAAATTCGGATTTTATATA
>JAOUZG010011858.1:0-11724 GCA_026289955.1 Argiope argentata | reverse complement strand
CTTGCTATGGACAAGCTTAGCCGAGGCATCACGAATTTTAAGCCCAACGGTGCGTCTCTTGTTTTGAAGTAGAGCCAACTGTGGCCAAGAGTACGACTTAACTACTCACTGATCATAATCGCTTGCACAGCCACTTTTCATAGGTAGGTATATTCACACACCTTACAGATACAACACAGAAGAACAACCCTGCCAGAACAGGGACTCCGATCTCTCGGGAAAGACGCGCTACCTCTATGCCAGGACGCCGACATGCAATTTTATTTAAATTACAATTAAGAGCATCCATATGAGTAAGTTACTAACAAGGTGTTGGTCTACATATTGCTGAAATTACAACAGTTACTCTTAGCAGAAGGCTACTGTAGATTTTGGTGGAAATGTCTATTGAATAATTGAATGCCATCCACGTAAAATAAATCTGTCAATTCCTTATTCTGATATGACCCATATTGGTAAAAAAAGGAACAAAAGTGAGAGAAATCTGTAAAATAAGTAATATTAGAAAAAATATCATTGTTGAAAATACTTATGCTAATTATTATGGATATTTATTTTATTTCTTACATTTTTAAAAGCTATATCAGTTTTCATATCAGTCATATAACACAAAGGATATATTTCAGAAATTTGAAGAAGAAACATATTTTTATTATTCAATGAGAAAATAACCATAGTTTCAAAAATACTTTATATATATATTATATTAGGGCTATCAGAATTCTTTTTATATTAATACATACAACCAAACCTCTTAAATTCGCTTATTTAAGGCACGTATTAAGAGAAGTGTCTTAATAAGCTTAACTTGTAATAGTTTATCAAGTTTTCTGAAATAGTTCCCAAAATGTTATTAAATCTTGATGAAAGACATAATAAAATTTGATTTCAAGAAATTTTCTGATAATCTCAATGTTTTTTTTTATTTACATAGTGATAAGTATTTTTTTTCTAACTGTAAAATTTTGTAAATTTTTGAAATCGAAAATTTAATTATTGTCTTTCGGTTTTTCTTTGTGTAAATGTGTAGAAAATTAAGTTTTAAGTTATCAAAATAGGTTCAAAAGTATTTTGAAAAACCGGGATGCTTATTTCTAAATAATTTATTTTGGGAATTATATATTTAAACAATGATATAAAAATTTGTAAATGATCCTGAATATAATAAATGATTCCAAATTGTAAATTATATTAGTATAATTTAGATGTTTTGTAGTTAAAGAAAATGAAATAAATATGCTAAAAGCGATAAATTTTGAAAAAATTTTAAAAATAATAATCTTATCTTAAAATTTAAAAAATTAGCTTTTGATGAAGAAATTGTTATGCAAGCGTATAAATATAGCCATTATGCTAACTTGCTGTGATTCTAACAACTTTGAAAAATATTTTTAAAATTATTTACTTCAATTTTAATTGTTGAAGTTATTTACTTTTTACTTATTTCAATGGCCATTATTATTATCCAAAAAGGAAATTAGACTATTTAATTAAAATGTTTATATTAGGAATTTTAATTCAATACATTTAATTTGATAATTTAACAGCTCGTTGTCAAATGCAGTTAAATCACGTGAGATAAAAATAGTTAATATTGTATTATTTTGGTTCAATTTCAAACTTAGCGCTCTCTTCAAGAAGAAAAGAGAGTGTGTTTGTAAAAATGTAAGACTCAATACGTATCTGTTGAATTGTATTAATCTATAGAAGGTCACACTTGGCTAATAACGCAATGTGGCGAAAAATACCGATTGTGTCAAAAATTCCGGAAAAGACAAAACTAACTAACCAATCTACCTGACTTAGGAAGAAAACGATTCTTTCTCGGGTCATAATTTACCCCCTCAGCGGAGAATAGACAAGACATTCGGCTGTTCGCCCATTGGTTATTCTAAAGCCTTTTTCAGGATACTTTTTCTTGTTCTGACTGAAGATAGCGGCAAGAAGTAAGTATAAAATCAGTTAATGAAAATATTTACTAACCTTAGTTAGTTAGTAGCCCGTTTCATAATTTTCGATAATCTGTCATTTCATCCGTAACCTCATTTTGGAAAGCCACGTGTTTTAGATAACTGCATTGGTGTATATTTGCAATGCTAACAGACAATCATCTTTACTAAAATGAATTTTTAAGGTAACTTAATCTTTCATTCGGCCAACTTGATGAATGAATGCCAGATTAATTAGCAATTTGCCGGAATATATTTCAGAGGGGGGGGTCTAATATTTCTGAAATTTAGCTTCCAGATATCACATAATAAACAATTTTACAATTTACAAGTAATTAGCTTATATAATTAATAAAAAACTAATTAAAATAAATAACAACTGTAATAACTGGTGATTTATTACATGTAATTTTCTTTAATTTTTTAAGTGAAATTCCATTAAAATGTTTTGGAAATCTTTTTTTCCAAATATTTGATGTTTTTTTGGCCATAATAGCCAGAGAGTCCAGACATTCTTGGTTTCTTGGCGTCAGCATATTTTTGATTACATGTTTAATAGTGAAAAAGTTGTAACATATAATTATAAATAAAGCAAAAGGCAGATATATGAAGATAAGGACCTTAAAGTAAAATAATAAGACCCTCATCAGCAAAATTTTAAATAACATAACTGAAAAAAATGGCATTTCCATTTATGTTTATTATCTACATATTAGCAATTTATTCTGTTTCGTTCACTAAAATCTGTTATAAAAATAGTAATTTTAAAAAAATTCACTAGAATTTAATATATTAGAAAGAGAAAGAACGGAAGTAAATCAAATACACAATGTTAAAATTGTGTGTGTGTGTGTGTGTGTGTAAAGATAGATAGATAGATACAACCAGAAATTTCCGGTTTAGCAAGTGACGTTTTGTCACCACAAAAGCAACAGATTCGTTCGTTCTCGAACGAGAGACCTAGTTCATTCGTACGTGAACGACATGAAACGAACGGTTCAAATTGATGAACGAACGACTTTGAACCGAATCTTTCAAATGAACGGGATAACCCATCACTAATCTTTTAGCTGTTTAAACATACTGGATCCAACGACACCGCTCTTTAGGGATAGGCTTAAAGAAATGCCATTTTGAAGATTTTCCCTTGGAGCATAATTTTGGAAGTAGCCCCTAACCGCTTCTTATTCTTATCCCCGCCTTGGAGTTGGATGGACTAGATATTCAGCTGATTGCCCATTTGATATTTTAAAGATATTTTGCGCGTCGTTTTTGTTTTTCTGGCTGAAGATCCCACCTAGAAGTAAGTACATAATCTGCTAATAATTTTCGAAAATCTGTCATTTCATCCATACCCTTATTTTGGAAAATCATGTTTTTTAGATAACTGAATTGGTGCATATTTACAATACAAACTGCCAATCATCTTCACTGAAATGAATTTTTAAGGTTACTTTTTTGCATTTTATTATTAAAATGGCTTTTCCTTGCATTTCTTTCTTTTATTTTTATGTAATTAATATTTATCGATGTATTCAAACAAGTTTATTGAGCAGAAATTTAACTAGAAAAAAAAATGGTGATACGTAATTTGATGTTAGCAATCATAGTCAACGTGCGAATTTATAACTATAAATTTGTATTCACGAATACTTGTACCTTGTTATTATTGCTCCTCTTATAATTTTGGGACGACGCTTCAGAATGGGACCTTTGAATAGGTTATTAATTTCAATAATTGATCATTTTTAATCGATATAGTTTATCATAAAAAACGTTCTTTCTGAAATAGATTGAAAAACAGGTTGTTTTTTGTTTTGTATCTGGAATGCTGAATTTTTATTTTACTATAATATATTTTAGTTTACCAGCTTAAAAGATAAAAAAAAAATATCATCTCGTCCAGGTACTTGGGACAAACGAAAATTCTGATAAAAGTTTTAAAAAATCTAAAAATATATAATATAATAATAATTAATGATAGTTAATTATTATTTTGTTTAGTTGAAGAATGCGTTTTGCCAAAAATTATTGCAAAAAAAATAAACAAATTATCTTTTCTTTTATGCTTGATTATATATAGTGTCATTATGTGCAGCTTTTAAAAATTTCTATCTTATTTTTTGGTGGACCAAAATACATATAAAATGTTGGAATTGCTAATTTTAGTTTTCTTGAGAGTCAAGCGTTTTGATTTTTTTTCCTTTCAGGAAACAAATTACAAATTCTTAGTTGTGTGTGTGTGTTTTTTCTGTTATCAGAATCACTTGCTTTATTTTTTCCTTAAAAGGCTCAGGTTGAAACTTATGTTTATTTTAAGCCAACATTTTCTAAAAATTTGAATGTTTGAATAATATTTGTAGATGAATTGCTCATAAAATATTTTGATTTTGTATCTAGAATCACTTGCCTTCTTTATTTAAAAGCCTATATTTTTGATTTATACAATGAAGAGAAAGAAAAAATTTTTATAGCAGGTCTTATACAAATAATGGAGGTGAAGTGTTTAATCAATCAGCCTAATGAGATTCATTTGAAAGTGCGTATATAAGACAACAGGTGTCTTAAGAGGCTCTTGCAGCCATTCTTGCTTTTATACTTGGAAGTTATCACTATTTAAGTGATTATTAACGGTGACTGATCAACGGCTCACGAGAAAGGGATCACAGCATTTCCTTAGTAGAGATGAAATTTGGATTTCTGCGCCCGTCCATTACTAGAGCGTACCGCGAATACCAGGTTTCCGGAAAAACTTTCGACAGCTGTGTTGCGTGAAAAATGCCTTGATAGAACGGGATAATCTAGTATGCACTATGCAACTAACCTAATTGCTATGGGCATTCCTAGCCGCAGACA
Source organism: Argiope argentata (assembly GCA_026289955.1). NCBI lineage: Eukaryota > Metazoa > Arthropoda > Arachnida > Araneae > Araneidae > Argiope > Argiope argentata. The sequence continues at coordinate 6,919 of JAOUZG010011858.1, read as the reverse complement.
TTCTCGTGTACCATTGTTAACTCGGCGTTACAAAGTTTTGAGCCTTACCTGGTTTTGCCAACGCTGCCATTGGGCTCTAAAAGATTGGGAAAATATTGCCTGGTCGGAGGAGTCCCGTTTCCAAGAGTATCGAGTGGTTGGCTGTGTACGGGTGTGGAAAACAGCCAATGAATCATGGATCCCTCATGTCTACAAGGAACTGTAAAAACTGGCGTAAAATGTGAACGTTAGTATGAAATGGAACCTTTAAAGTGCGTAGACTCAACCAATACAGTTCAGAGGTACTTTAATATCCTTTCTGACCCTCTACATGTATTCATGTCCTGTGTGTTCATTCTGACGGACGTGGATTATTCCAACAGGATAATACGCCACCCCAAAGATCCACCGTAGATATAGAGTTTCCTGAGGAGTATTCTCAATTTCTTTCCCTCTCTTGGCCACCTAATTCTCCTGACATGAGCATTATCGACCATATCTGGAATATTCTGCAATGTGCTGTCCTTAGAAGATCTGCACCACCTCACACTCCCATAACTTTGTGGACTGCCCTGCAGTAATCATGGCGAGAACAGTAACTGATTATCTTCACAAATTAGCTGAATCCATGCTACGCCCTACTGAGGCAATTATGCGTGCTTGTGTGGATTCCACACAATATTAGATAGGTGTACCATTTTTTTTTTTTTTGCACTTCAGCATTCATCTTTTTATTGAACTATCATTCTTCTAAAAGTCAGAAGGTAAAATATTATCTGTAGATGAATTATATTTAACTTATTTTTGTTTTGTATCCCTTGATTAGAGACTTGGAGACTGATTCATAACTCCTTACCTTTTCCCCCTTAATTGTCCATGCTGTGATTTATATGTTTCTTTTTAATTTATATATCTAAAAGGAAAATTGCTGGACTTAATAAAAAATGAGATACAGTGCAACATTATGACATTTCGGAATGCAGCGATGTGACAAAGTGGCCACGAACATTTCCCCCATCATAATATAAAATAGCAGTTCTACTTTGTAAGTTTAAGGGAAAGATTTAAATTGATAGAAAAACTCTGGACAGGATAATAAAACTCTAACGTCATGAAATTAAGTACGATTATTATTTATTTGTTATAATATAATTATTAATGAAGAAATAATACTTTAATTAGAAATAAGAAAATAGAGAACTTGAATAGATTTACTTTTCACCTGCCTAACCATGGAAACTGAATTAATCAAATATTTTAACTAGTTATTTCCGAAAAAAAACCCAGAAAAATATCACACTTGTAGTTCATAGCAGCTATCTAAGGCGGAAATAGGAAAAAATCCTTAGTAATTGGTATAAATAAATAGTAATTGTAAATATTATAAAAGAAACTTTGCATAGCATCGTCATCCTGGTATAGAGGATAGCGCGTCTTCCTCAAGAGCTAGTGGTTCCGTTTCGGGCATGGTTGTTGTTCTGTGTTCTATCTGTAAGATGTATAAATGTGCGACAGGTAAAAAGATGCTATGCAAGCGACTAAGATGAGAGCGTAGATCCTAGCTCTTGTTAGAACCTACTTCAAAAAAAAAAATAGACTCTCTTTTCGGCTTAAAACTCGCTGATGCTTCTGTGAAACGTGTCCATGGCAAATGCCACTAATAATGGCAACAACAAATATGCATAACAAAGCAATAAAGAAATTTTACATTAAGGATTTTGAAAATTGAAATGCATCAGATTAAAATACAACAAATACAAATATTTTCTAACAAACTGAGAAAGGGAACAATAGCTTCACCACACGAGTTTTACTAAATATTACAGTGGAGAGCTGGAAATACCTAAAAATAAGGACATTTGAGTCACATGAATATAGAATAAATCATTCTTTATCTTGTTTCTCAAGTCTACTTGCAACTAAAGTGGAATTGATTTCATGTTTAAAGAAGGTCTTGTATTCGACTGTAGAAAAATTATCGCTTTTTATAAAAGGATTCATGTAAATGGAGGTACTAAATACAATATGAAGGCAAACATATTGAAAGTAAAACCTTCAAGTATTAAGATTTTCGCTAAATATTTAATATGTAGCAATATATAATTAAATGCCTTTCAGAAAATAGATAAGCTAGAATTAATTGTTGTTCGAGTGATTTAATACACTAGTGGCCATTTATTTGCACTTATTTAATGACATTTCATAATTATATATATATATATATATATATATATATATATATATATATATATATAAATTTAGTGAAAAACTGAATTTTAGCAGCTTGAGAATTCTTTATGGATACTGTTTCTCGTCAAGTTTCGAAACTGAAAGGAGGTTAAAAACTTCTTGCTCTGTTTGTGCTGAAATTTTTAATTATTTAATTTGAAATAATGCCATATATCTTTCATTTTTATTTTTCAACTGTAATAAAACTTAATAAAAATCCATGTTAAATAATTCGAAGTGTTTTTTGTACCTTGAAATTTCTATCAGTATAAAGTTAAGGTATCACGAAAAATTCTATTTTTTTTAATGATTCGAACCTAACCTTTTTTTAATTTCCTAACCTTTTTTTAATTTCCACTTTACTATACTTCGTTAAATGCATCCGTATTGTTTATATTTTGTAAAAGCAAAATTTAAAATCCAGCTGAAAAGCAACGCCTTATTTCAATCAGAAAAACAAAATTCTTTTCCCTTTTCCCCCCTTTTACTGGGGGGGGGGACTTTTGATTTGAATATAATACTAGGCTATCTCAAGGACATCCCATCATCAGTCAACATTATGAGTACAGTAATACTGATAACAGATGATGAGAATAGACTCAGGACAATGAGCTCTCATGATCCCTTCCCCCTTCCCCTCCTTCTTGTGTGAACGAATTCATTCTGTTGATACTGTCAAAAGGGAGGAACATTCTATTTTCGGGGTGGGGAGGTGGACGACCCTGCGGGCATTTGAGCATGTGTTAGAATTGGTAATTCGTCAAAATAAGAATGAGAAAAGAGTTGTTTGCATTTAACAGTAAAATAATGTGGAATACGCGCCCATCATGTCATTTCGTACGACATTCCAATGTTTGTGAAAAAAATGAATTAGAAAGTATCAAAAAATATCAAGGTCAAAGATTGACGAAGAATTCTGGAAATGCGCTCATCCTTCTGCGTATCTCCCCTTAATGAAATTGGATCGTCGAAAAGTCAATGCCAATGATATTTGGTTGTTTTTCAGTAGAGCCTAGGCACTGAGGCTTTTTATCTGACGTTAAGCTGAAATGATTGGTTAGTGACAGACGACTTATTTTCAGCATGAATGAGAGAACAAATTATAACTGTCATTTTTTTTAACAACAGTAATGATATTTTTGAAACTGTAAAGATTATAGTTAATAAGTATTGTCAAAAAGTGATCGTTTCAAAGACTGTGCATCTTGAAGTTGTTTTATTAAAATTTCAATTAATTAAAAACTAAGCGAAATATTTGCGTTTTACAGCCATAGCTTCAAGAAAATAATAAAGAAAAAATTAATATTCATCAATAATTTTTAATAATGAATAGTTTTAGTTTATAAAATGATTTTTTTTTTGACAAACACAAAATAAAAGATACAATCTTTTCAATTTTAGAATTGTTTTCGCATATAATTTTTTTCTTTCCCCCCACTAAATTAATTTTTAAATGTATTTAAGCGCATTTTAGAACAATATTTTCTAAATGTTTTCATTTCTCATATTAATTCGTTCCATCTTGCAATTTTGTTTTCTGTTGCTGATCATTAAAATATTAGTTTTCAAAATTTAAAACAAAGAATAATAAAATATTAGAATGTAATCTTCTATGCATATTTCAATGTATCATGTCAGAACATTATTCCTTGAACAGCCAAGCACCACGTGCTCTTTCAAAATAAATTATATTTTCATTCATTTTACTTGTTTAATCGAGTGAGTCACTTTAGTTTTGCAAACGATCCAAAAAAAACTTTATCTTGCATTTAGGGTTTTAAAAAATATCACATTTCCTACCTATTTCATTTCATGTAATCACGCGCTCAAAATAACATTTTAGTAGGTTGCGTTTGATATAGTCACTAACTGATTTTTTAAAAATCACAGCTTTTGTAAATGTGATGGCAACGGTTTATTAAAAGCTGAGTTTCTTTTTGAGATGCTCGTGCAGATAATAAATTCTTTTATTTTCGCCTACGGATTTTTGTTGACGTCAAAAACCTGATCCCAAAAACAACATAATGTTCTGGCATGATAATAAGCGGTGACAATTTACAGTTTGAATTTCAATTTTAATAAGAATTCAAAAATGTTTGTAATATGCAAGATAAATAAAATATTTTAAGGCGAGGTCGAAATCAAATTAGCAAATAAAAGATTTTCGCCTACGGCTTTTTGTTGATGCCAAAAAAAAAAAATTCATGCTCGGACATGATAGAAAATAGTATTTCAATTTTATTCACACATAATTTTTTTATTACTTAGCAACTTTTTTTCTAATTAAATTTAATTATTAATAAAGTATTAACGAATATGTATTAATAAATATAAATAATTTGCTCTTTAACTAAGTTTTATTGCTTGTATGTAACACTTGTATATATATTAATAAATACAAATAATTTACTTATTAACTAATTTTTATCGCTGTCTCATGTACGCATTTCGACCCACAAATTTTATCCTTTTAATAATGAGGGCTTCACACTTTATGCTTTTCAGGGAAATGCCAACCCCTAAAGAAGAATTGTAAAAGGGTAACGCCCCCCTCCAAACACACATCTTTTTATTTCGGATAAGGGAAGACCTCTCAACCAAAGTCAACAGCATTCTACAGTAAGCTTGACAGAATTTGGTAGCAGAATTTTTTTCATCGATATCTGAGAGTTTATTGCTTGTTATTTTTCCTTCAAAGTAAGTACGTTTCTTGGTATTTTAATCATTTTTTACAAAAGAATATTTAATAGTAGGAATGCCTTGTTATTTTAAGTAATTTTAAGCAAGTAACGAAACTTTAAAAGATTTTTCTTGATTAACCACGTGCTTCGAACCCTGCTTCAAATGAAGCCTAAATCTTTCAAATTTTTCACTTAAATACTGTATTTTCTTTTATCTTTTTTAATTCTCAGTATAATCCTGTATCCCATTGATAGTTTAAATAATCAACTGTAAATCTCGATCTTTATTGCTGGCAAACACAATTTGTGTATTTCCCGCAGGAATGTCAGCGGGTTATCTTGGTTGGTCCATTTCAATTTTGGTCAAACGATTTGGCAAGCTTCATAGATAAATGCTCAGAAAAAAAGATAATGATGCATCCTTACGTTTTATTTGTTTTTAGTTGTAAAAATTTTAAATAATTAGAAAAATATAAAAAAAAAGTTAGTTTTTTTTTCTCGCTATTATTTCTAAATTTATCCCAAGTAGTACGTCCTGTTGCATAATATTGGGCAGATTTGTGCGTTATTATATGACATTAAACAATATTCAATAATATTAAAGGATATCGCGAATATTGTACAATTTGATGTTCTACTAGGGCATTAGTGCAGAAAATTTGTATTACCAATATTTCATTTTAGTGCTTTTTTTATATCTGATTTTTTTTTTATCATGATAGAAATACTGGACGTAATTTTATATTTTCAGTATTTTTTTAGTACAAAGCTGGCTTTTAGTAACAATTTTAAAATTTTGTTACACTAAAATTAAAACTTAATCTCAACTTCAATGAGAGTAAACCGTTTCTAAACATTTTCCCTTTTTTTTTCTTGTGAAATAACTAAAAGAAAAACAGATAGGAAAGTGAATGTATTCATAACATAATTCATAGAAAAGTGCGAGGATTCCAAAATATCGAAATCTTTTGTATTTCTTTTTAATATTTTACTTAAAAAACGCATTAAAATCAAATTATACAATTATTCTATCTCAACAGCAATTCGTCTATACGAATCACTCATTTGTCGAAAGTGCAAGGAATTATTATAAAAATTTTTATCATGTCAGAACTTCATGATGTTTTTAGGATGAGGGTTTTGACCTTAACAAAAATCCGTAGACGAAAAATAAAAATTTTATTATCTACACGAGTATCTCGAAAAATCAGCTTTTAAAAACGCGTTGCCATTGTATTTACAAAAGCTCTATTTTAAAAGAATAAGTTAATGACAACCGTAAATATGACCTAGAAAAATGCCATTTTGAGCACGTGATTATATGAAATGAAATAAATAGGAAATTGATAGGAATGATAGGAAATGTGACATTTTTTTAAAAAAAAATAAATGCAAGACAAAGTTTCTTGGATCGTTGTGATCCAAAACCCTTTTTGACAAGTGACAAGTTCAATGAAAGATTAAAATGAATAAAACTTAATTTACACGAGCACGTGGTGCTTGGCCTTTAAAGAAATTATGTTCTGATATGATACATTGAAGTATGCAAAGCAGATTTCTTTTAACCTTTTTATTATTATTATTATTATTGCTACTTACGATTTTTAATTACTATCTGATCCCTCTAGAGACTACCTAAAAATTCTCTAATTTCTAGTAAGTAAAATTTAATTTTTAAAAAATATTATTATTATTTTTACATTCTCGTATGTTAAGAATGCAATAAAAAATATGTAATAAGTGGAAGCATTCGATTTTCCCAAATCTCTCCTTTTTAAATCTTCATAAATTTGTTAACGCGATAACTCAAAATGCTTTGAGCTTGATGGATGAAATTTGGTGCACAGTCATAAAACCAGTGTAGATATTTCTGTGAAATTTTGGAAGTCCACTTTGAAAGAATTTTTCTATCCAATCTAAAACGCACAAATCTATCAAATAGAAGACTATAATTTTTTTCACTGGGGGGGGGGGGGTTCGATATTTTTTAAAGGATTATAACACTTTCTCTTTGTATGCATAGTATTTTT
>JAOUZG010011852.1:0-12486 GCA_026289955.1 Argiope argentata | reverse complement strand
AAGAATTTAAATTTTACAAATGATTTTAAAAGGACTTCGTTTATTTTGCAATTATGCAAATTAACAAAAATCAGATATTTTATTAAATCGAAGTATTATTTTAAAGCCTAAAGAGGTGCAAAATATATTTTTTCCAATATTATTGTCCAGTATTATCCAATAAAATTATTAAAAAATAAGTAAATTATTTAGATTAGTATTCATAAAATTTAATAAAATGTGCAGGTTTTGTGTTCTTAAATTACTGTTTTTAAATTACATTCGCCAATTTGCAAAATAATCTACGAATTTAAAATAAGCAGTAGATGGTAATAATAAATAAATATGTGAATATTTCAATGTAGGTGAGAATGGCAGGCGCCCTGACAAATCGGAAGCGAGTCTTCCTCGTAATCTGGGCGCCCCGGGTTCGAGTCCCGGTTAGGTCATGGTTGTTTTTCTATCTACTATCTGTGACGTGTATGAATGGGCCCTCTAGTAAAAAGAAGATGTATAAGTGAATGTGAGGTATTTGTAGCTAAGTCGTACAGTTGGCCCTAGTTGGCGCTACTTCAAAAACAATCGATGCTTATTCGACTTAACATCGCTGACCCCGTAAGCGCGCTTCTCCATGACAGGTGCCATTAGTAACAACAGCATATGATTTAATATTTTTGAGCTTAAAATATTATGGATATTTTAAATTTCTTATTATTAAATTCGAAAAGATCCTATTTATGAAAGAGCCCTTTATCTTTCACAAATAAATAAATAAATAAATTAGAAATTGATCATCCGATGATGTTCAGTTATATATTACGCTGGAATGTAGCCAATTTTTGATAACTATAAAATAAATTGAACATTAAATTCTTCGAAAATTTATAGGGAAATGCATTGCTAATTATTTTTTGTTTGGAAGAAAATATGACTAGAAATGGTACATAATTAACAGCTGAGTTTTATTATACTTACTGTTTACTTTTTATGAAAGCAGAAAAAAAATAATTTACTCGTTTGCGAAAACTTTTCAAAGATTTTTTTTGTAAGAAGATTTGGTATGTAATGTTTTTCTGGGTAAAGTTAGTCATTTTGAATAGTTTAGTTTTGAATTCTTTTCAACTATTTCTACATTTTGTTTAACTCTGCGTAAGTGCTTTGAGCTTCAAATTTTTTTTAATTTTTTCCTTATAACCTAACTTTTTGCAATAATAAAAATGTAGAATTAGTATCCCTTAATAAATTTATTTACTGGTGAATGAATTTTTGATGGTCGTTAAAAGATATCTTCTTCAACAAGAGATGAAATGAAGAAATGCGGGAGAACTAGTAGTATAAGGGCTCTTGACTTCAGCATTGTCTGTAATATAAAGACTTTGAGTCTAAGTTGTTCCTTGAACAAATTTTATTACTTCCAGAATATGATCAATGAATATGATTATGACGCAGAGGATGTTCTTTTTTTATATAGTTTTCCTATTGGTATATCCCTAATTGTTAACTTATTTAATTGTAGTTGATATATCTACACCTATCCCGCGTAGTTTATGCTCAGTCTATTTAATATATATAGAATATTGTAATCGTAAATTGGCTATCCTACCTACATAAAAAATCATTAAAATATTGACAAGAAATTGTTACATTTTTGGGTTTTAATTAATTAAATTCAAAACATAAACACTTTTTTTTTCTAAATTTCATATCACAACAAAAGATGGCTTCAGAACTTATAATGCCAAGAATAACTATCATAAAGCGACAAATGATCTAGAATATGATTTCACAAACTTGATCTCCCATACTGTATATAGTTTTTAAGATATACGCGAATTTCTTTAGATAAATTCACATCAAAACTAATTAAGTTTATAATTATATTTAAGTATATTAATAGATGAACATGATTTTTTATAGGTATTGAAAAATTATTATTGAAGGCATTATTATGGGAAGAATATCAGTATCACTTCTAAATTTCAATGTCAGCAACTTTTCGATATTAGTTGGGAGTAAGTGGGATATGTAGATTTGGGAGATAAATAAATTAGGGTACAGGAAGTAGAAATTGTTGCTTCCGTCGATATCATAATTGATCCTCGAAGGATGTTTCTATGGCGATAGCTTCATAAGCCAGATAACACTTACGATACACAAGTATTACTTTTGTATTGTGGTTACTGTTTGTCCATAAGGAGATCTCTGACCGACAGTCGTCTATGTTTACGGCGGGCGTCATAGAAACAGGTGTCGATAGGGAGGATCTATTTTGAATGGGTGGAATCGGGCGGAAGTCTGGCGAGTTGTTCTTTATCTTGGCGAAAAAGTGAAACGATAAAAAAACTATTGCTCATTCGTCTTCTCGCTTTTACCGCAGTTGCTCGTATCTTTATATTTGCTCAACTTACTTCTTTTATATTTTATTAATATTTTCTTTGGTTAATATTAACTGCATTTCATTATTTAATAATTTTTGTCTCTGGAATTTTGAGATCTTTTAAAATGCCTTTTCGATTTAAGAATGGAGAGACTTTAAAATCACAAGCTCATAAAATTGTGCATAATGCTAAAGAATTTTGATTGAAACTTGCTGAAAATTCGTATTGGGAAAATGATAGGATTTTAAAAGAACTAGTGGATGAACTAGTATTTCAGATTGGAAGTACTGAAACGGATTCCGATTCAGAAGAAACGGAATCTTGTGACAGTGATTTAGAATTATTTAAATTGAAAGTACACAACTGTCACTCGATCTCTGCTAGTTTTGCACTCTTTTAATAATAATTAATGTGTTTTATAAATAAAAAGGGAGTTTTAAAATTGCTTTTTTTGTTTCATTTCAATTAGTTTAATCATAAGTTATAGAAGATATAGAATTTTATTTAGTTTATTTCCTGAAGCTACGAAATTTATTTGATTCCTTTTTGTTATTTTCTATTTTTTCATTAATATGCTCTTGTTTTCTATTATTCAATATGTCGATAATCAAAAGTTTCCACTTAACATACTTTTGATTATCCTTATTTTTTTTGTTTCGTTAAAAAAATCTTTGAAAATGTTATCTATCTTATAGTTTTTATTTATCTTATTTAATAAAATGTAATTGTTAATTTTGAGTTTCGAAAAATAGCATATATATCAATTATAAATAAATATATTTATTTATTAAAAAACTTTTTGGAGAGGTTTTAAGCATATTTAACAATGGATATTTTACTTTGTAACAGAATAAAAGCAACCGTTTATAAAAATTATGAAATAATTATGATTATTATGTTATTATTTTTATGTTGAATTAGTCAGATTACTTCCCGTTTGCTGCGGATAATTTGATCTTAAGAAGTTACATAAATTTAAAACAAATAAAATAAAAATTAATTTTTTGTCATGCTGGATTCTACTTATTTTTTCATCTTCTTGTACAGAAGACATATAAATAATTATTCAGTTTTTCTATTTGATTTACTCTGTTCTTTCTGTACTAATCAGGTAGGAATTTCTGTATTATTCTAACAGGAATAATATATTTTTTTCAAAATTCCAAGTACGCAAATGATTTTCAGCCTAGTGAATTATTTTTCGAATTTGCTTTCGAAAATTAAAGGCAATATATCAATACCGCCAATTGGGCGCTAAACGCGCCAACGTAAGAAACTTGAATGAATTTCTACCTCTGCGAAATGGACTCTTCCTGCAGTAACCTGTTTCTATAACGACCGCCGTAAACATAGACGACTGTCGGCCAGAGATCTCCTAATGGACAGACAGTAGATATAATGTTATTTTAGTTTTACTATATTTTGTGGTCTTCAATACAGTTTTATGATATTACAAGCTACCTTTTATATTATTTCCCCCTAATTTTAAATTAAATATTCATGCTTCTCAATTTTTGATAGACAGGTCCACAATTCTTCAATAAAGGTTGAAAAAAATTTTAATACTTAAATTTTTTTAATTATTTATTAAGGAATTAAAATCATACGAGTAGGATTTCAATAGTAAAATAAAATCACATTTGAAATCTTATAAGTGAAAAGAAAATTATTTAAGTAAATAGCTTAACAGCATCACAATATTTTAAATACAAAAATGATTTATCTGTATAGATTTCAATGTGAGGTTATTTTTATTAAAGTAATTACTAATTTCCATCTTGTGCAAGCTTTCAGTTTAGTTTAATCATATTAACATCCCGTTTTAAAACAATACTAGGGCTATTTTGGGATGAACCTCATAAATTTGAACCGCGTTCAGATGACGAGTCTGGCGCCTCTTTTCCAAAAATTCCCACCACACCAGCGGAAGAGCGTTTATCCCTAACGAATTTAACATACCCCAAACCCCTTAATTATTCTTAACATATTTTTGATCGGTTATTTCCAACGATTTTTTTCCAAAAATCCAAATTAGTAAGACTTCAGATGGTTTTTTCCACGCTAATGAGATTATTCTTAACATATTTTCGATCGATTATTTCAAACGATTCCTTTCCAAAACTCCACACCAACCAGCTGAAGAGAGTTTATCCCCGACGAATTTAACATGCCCCAAACCCCTTTTCAGATACGGTTCTTTGATGAAATCGAGACTCGAGCCTGAAACTCTCCGCTTCCGAAAACGAGACCTTAAGTTCAGGTCACCACAGTCCTGTGTCATTCTTCTGAGCAATCACTATAATTGAGATATTCTACAATGAAGGTGAGTATACGAGAGACGAAAAAAAAGTCTGTATCATAAATGATAAGGACATGGTGAGCATTGTTTGTTTTATTCTAGTAGGGTAACTAAAAGGGAGGGGGGGGGCACATCAAACTATATTTTGATCCCTTTCCTGGTCATGTAGAATAGAAAAAGAATATTAAAGCAATTGTTTCGGTTTTTTAAATTCATATAGGGTGAAAGAGGTGAAAACAATTAAACTTAGATCAGGGTGCACTTTTTTCTTACTACACCACTGTATTATTTAAACTGCGTTCAGTTCCAAATGAGCTTATATTTCTGTAAATTTTAGCATTTATTTATTAATTATGACTTACATAAATTCAGAATGTATTTATTTGGTCTCATAGACTTTAAATTTCATATCTTTATCTACAAGAATTATTTTAAATGTTGAAATAAACCAACTTGTCTTAATTTTTCTTTTTTCAAATGGCTGTCTCTTAAATGAGTTTCTGTTAAAACTGATAATATATATATAGTCAACTTTTTATTCATCTCTATGGTATTTATGTAATTGATATATAAATGTATTTTAACTGATTGAAAATATCATATACATTTTCTAGAAGGGTTGGGAGGGTGTTGCCTTGAAAAAATATTGAACAGAGTTTTTAAATATATTTCGTACAGGAATAGTACTTATTAAAATAGTTATCACATTTGATTTCGGGAAAACAAATAAGGCAGCTAAAATAATTTTGATTGGATTTGAACTGGCAAAAAATATGTTATAAAGCTGAATTCATAAATGCTTAATTAAGGAAGGGGAAGGGATAATTTCTTGGAGATAAAATATGTCCCCCCCCCAAATCTCTCACAACTGAAGATTTAAAAATAATTAAGATTATGAAAATGATAGAAAGGATATTTTTTGTATTGAAAGCTCTTCATTGGCTATAATTTATTAGAAGCAAAAACCTAATTTTCCAGTCTCTAACTTTGAATTGCTTTTTTAGCTTAGTTTTGGGCCGGTTAGAAGTAGTGTTCTCTATCACTCTCTAACATCTTCATAACTTCGATTCTTATGACACTAGCTGAGGAAATTGCAAAAGATTAGGAAATCATCCTGTTAAAAAAGAATTTAATTTTGTCTTTCAACTTAAATCAATATTTTGCAAAACTTTCAAGTGAACAATTTTTCGTATCTAAAACGAGTAACTACTTTTATTAATTACTATTTTAAATCATCAAATTTAGTAATCACCACTACGCTTAGCCGACAATTTGAATAATTATATAATTTTATATTTTATCATTTTATAATCTCCATAATCTCAGGTTCAATTAGATGCAAATTTCTGCCGTATAGTGATAAATAATTGAGAGTCATTTAACAATACGCTTCAAAGAGAAACGTGCTGGAATGATTTTGCTATATGACTTTATTTCCCATTAAATAGAAAACTATGACTAATAAAAGCTTTTGAACCGGAAAAATAATTTCAGATTTAAGATTAGATTACGTTATCTTGAAGCAGAACACCATTATGATTTAAAATAAAGCATTACATTACAATCTTTCAGAATTCTTGATAAATAAGAAATTTAGCAAGTTTTCCTGGTAGTAAGAATAAAAAACCTTATTTTAAGCATAACTTCCCCCCACACACGATGTCCACAGATTATATTACAAAAGCTATAAATCGGGTAGTAATTTATTTGTTGGAGTGAAATTTTGAATATGTTTGCCCAATACTATTGTATTCCTTACAATAAAATAACATAATAAAAAGGAAATCTACGCTCCCAAATTTCAAGTTCTCTTTTGAGAACATTACTAATTTTAAGTGATTATTTTCTTAATTAATTTAAGTCATTAAACAGTTTTAAACAATTACGAGACTTCTCTCTCTTTCTCTCTCTCTAATGATAATTTTTTAAACCTTCATTTTCAATTTTTCTAGCTGGTAAACAAAGTTTTGGAGCTCGGCCGATTTTAAGATTTAAAAAAACCCAGTGACTTCGACGAAAAGCTAATTATTATTGGAAGCTATTGCACATATGGTCAAATCTAGCGAACGTAATGCGGATTAATATTAAAATTATATTCTAATGTTTACAATAATGTGAGATATATAATTAGTAAGAATGCGCTTATCATATCATTAAATAATAAATATGTCACGTTTTATAAAATTGGGATAGTTAGAATTGAAAGAGAATTCCTAAAAAGAAAAACCAAACGATAATCTTCTGAGCAGGAAATTAATTATTTAAAGCGAAGAAATAGTAAACAAACTGAAATATTACGTCATTTCATAGAAAAACAAACAAAAAGCAGTTGATAGCAACTTTAATTAAATATTTTAAGCAATACCGGCAAAACAAACCTTGAATGCCAAGGGGCAGGTGACTCGCAATCTACCAATGACAAAAAGAATATTTTTTGCCTACGTTTTTTTGGACACACCACAAAATCCCATAACCAAAACAACATCATGCTCTCCCATGATAACTAGCAAAAAAGAAAAAACAACAACAACTTTTAAGTCAATTCCTTATTAGGTCATCAAAGAACATTTTTGTTTTAACTACTTTTTATTTAATAATTACAATTAATATAAATATGTACATACTTATGACAGAATTCCAATATTAGGTGGCAAAATAGAAAGCAAATGTCCTTGCAATTTTCCATTCCCATTCTCGAATTTCCTTCTCGATCCCCTTGCTCAATCTTAAGGTTAGTTAGAAGAAATGACAAAAATGGATGACAAAGATTTTAAGGAGAGAAGGATTTCGGAATTGTACCTAAAGCTTAAAATTTCTTCAATTTCATTTTTTGTGATAAGTTTTTCATTCTAACAATTAAGTCACAACTGCTAACTCACTCTCGAATATCGTTTGAATGAAACGTATACTCAAAGCAAAAATTTATCAAAAAATGATTTATTTTCTCAAGAATTGAACTCGCATTTTTCACCTTCACGCGAAAAATACTGAAATTCTCGCATTTTACCGCGTGAGCTACTATCTGCTGAATTCACTTTTTCTTACAAACTGCTAAAACTCTATTTAAATTATGAAAAATTTAATTTAATTTAATGATTTATTTAATATTTAAAAATCTGTATTAACATCAAGTGCCATCTACTAGAAATTTAAAATAATGTATTTGAACTTGAGTGGATGAATGAAATGTATTTTATTAACGTTTGAAAATTTGAACAAGATATATATATTTCTAACCCATAATTTCTATTTTCTGCCTTAAATTTCGGATACATCAAAACCTCTAAACAAAACAACATCATTCTCTCATATGATAATGAATAAGTTAACAAAATAAAGATAAATAAACTAAAATAGAAAATAAATAAAAATCTTTAAAGAAAAGGTATGTGTGGCAAAGAGAGTTCATTTCTAAATTTGTAGAAGTGAATCTGATTGATGCTAGTGCACATATATCCGTAATCACTCGACTTTTATTATTTTTAAGCATATTTTCTGAGAACGACTTCGTAATATTATTTCTGATATGTTTTAACTCTTGAAAAGAATATACGTAGTAGCTTATGTCATCAATGATATTTTTACTACATCGGCAGTGATAGGCTTTAATACTGATATGGCATAGGCATTTGGGACAAAGACCATGATTTGCAAGTGCTTAGATAATGAATCTATTATTTATGCATCTAGAAATTTTAACTTCAAGAATAATATGTGAATATTTTTTTTTTCTCGAGAATCCAACTTTTTGCCACTCATTTTTTGCTAAATTTTAAATTTAGTTTCGAAAATTCTTTCTGAAATTTTCAAATAAAAGTTTGTATTAGGGATAACAGTAACATTTTTTGGCATTACCTGCTACACTAATGTGGGCTTTAACCCATTACAGGGAAACGGAACCGTCCAGACATTCGCGAGTTTACTAGATTATTTTTGAGCCTGAATTTTCGCACAGCTTTTAAAGCACTGAGACTGTCAGTAAATATGTGAGACTGTTTATTTTCCTATTCTCGATTTTCTATCTTTTTGTTTGCTTTAAAGCACTGAACACTGCCTAAAAAACCGAATGAATTAAATCTTAGATTGTAAATATGAAGTTATCATGCCAGAACAAGTTATCATGTTTGAAGAAGGGAACAGTGTCAAAACCCCAGATGCAATTATTCTCCTATGGGACCACTCGAACTTGAATAAGTTCCAATAATGAACCACACACCTTTGATGAAATTACTAAAACCTCCAGATGTGAATATATCCCTATTGCGAAGGGTCTGTTAAGGGCGTGGATGAATAGAAAATATTCCCACAGTTAACTTCTGACCACTGGGAATATTTCTGAAGAATTATTGGATGATCGACATCTCCAGAGCACCAATGCGAACTTGAGAGGCGGAGTTTGACCGAAGTTAAAATGGAAGTTTTTGAAAGGACGAGACCAGGTGACCGATTAGACGAGATGAAAAGAGCTGAAATATGATGAGTCATGAGCTGAGCTGAAGAGCTGGACAGTTGAAGAGATACCACATGATCTCGAGTTTCTTGATTAAAGATCTACTGTAAGTAAATCCGTAGATCCCTTGAGCTACCTGCAGTAGCCGGATACGCTAAAAGCCTGTTAGTTTCTTTGTATTGGTTGTGGAACTGTTATCCCAGATGTAAATATTTCCCAACACATTAACCTAGATGAGGACGAGTTGTTGTTGTGTTGTTATTATATAAGGCTGTAAATAAAACAGTTGTGTTTAAAAGCTACCCGTTTATTTGATCGACCAGGATCAAGCCCTTACAATGCACATACATGTGAAACATGTTACAGAAAAAAGTTAATTAGTAGTTCTGAATTAATTGCTACAGTCTACCTTCATCTGTTCTCACAAAAGCTTAGTTTGTACTCTTCTAGAAATGCTTTATTCTTCCACCAACAATTTTGTTTATTACGAAATAATATTATTCTAAAAGTTATTTACTAAGATAGCAGATATCCCATTTTTATTACATGTTTTATAATGGATGATACAAGTAAGAAAGGCTGAACAAACAAAGTTTCTTATATTAAAAATAAAAATAGATCCGAAGATAATTTTGTGACTTGTGCTTTGACAATTCTTGATTTCTGTCCAGTCCATTGATTCTGACCTTGAATCGAACCCATGGAGTTAAGTATATGACAGAAGCATCCTGCAATTAACGCGGCAGGTTCAAAATTTATTTTTTCGACTACCGCTACGTTACAACTGCTGGATCGGTGAAAATTCATCAAAGAGTTAGAATAAAATTGAATCTGACAGTTTATCCTTTGAAACGGGGAGAGAAATCTATCTATATAAATAAAAACGAATCGTCAAATGTGTTGCTAAGCGCAAAACTCGAGAACAACTCGACCAATTCGGCTAATTTTTATCAGGTCAGAACATGATGTTGTTTTTGGCGTCAATAAAAATCCGTAGACGAAAAATAAAAATTTTATTTCCTGCACGAGCATCTTAAAAAATCAGCTTTTAATAACGCGTTGCCATTGCATTTATGAAAGCTCTGATTGCAAAAAATAAATTAATAACTACAGCAAATGAAACCTAGAAAAATATCATTTGGAGCACGTGATTATATGAATTGAAATATTAGGAAATGTTATATTTTTTAAAACAGTAAATGCGATACTAAAGTGACTCTTTTAATGAAACAGTTACAATGAATAAAAATATAATTTAACTTGCATGAGCACGAGAATGTAGTGTTTAGCCGTTCAAGAAATCCTGTTCGGACATGATACATTGAACTATGCATAGCAGATTTAATTTTAATTTTTTTTAACATTATTTTCGTTAAGACACGAGGAAGGTTCTTATAGAAAGAAAAAACAGAAAAATTGTGAAAAAAAAATATGAAAAAATGGCACTTTTCTTACTTTTCCGCCAAAAATTTTATTTCCTCACCACTAAATGAGAAAGACTACACTTTGTTTCTTTCCCACACTAATGAGGTTAGACTTAACATGTTTTCGACCAATTATTTCAAACAATTCTGTTTATTTACTTAGTGTTTGATGCATTTAAAACCAAACATTGTTAATAAATCGATTTTTCGTGATTCATTTAGAAGTAATTTTGAATTAAAATAAAACAGAATACAGGACATTTCTAATCTGTATTGCGTTGCATCAATTGGGGTAGAAAATTCAAGCATTTACGTTGTCTCAATATGCTTTGAAAATTCACGCATGTACTGCGTATTGTAATTGTTGACAATTGTGTTTTAATTTTAATTAAAAGTTTTTTAGAATTTTGGGTGTAGAGATTATGCTAGTCAATCACTTCAGAACAACAGAACGAAATTGTATGACATTCAGCAGAGAGATAGATTATAGTCTAGAATAGAACATAGGTTATTATATATTGCGGTTAATTGAGTGATTAATTTTTTATGAATTAAAAACTAACTTTTCCCTCCAAAATTTTTCATTTACCCACTGTCAAATGAGTAAGACTTCAGATTATTTGTTTTTGCCAAGCTAATGAGGTTACTCTTAACATGTTTTTGGCGATTCTGTTTATTTTCTTAGTGTTTGATGCATTTAAAACTAAGAATTGTTTATTAATCGATCTTTCGGATTCATTACGAAGTATTTTTGAATTAAAATAAAACATAATAAAGGAAATTAAAAATTTCTAATCTGTATTGCGTTACCCCAAATAGCGTAGAAAATTTACGCATTTGCGTTGCCGCAATTGGCATTAAAAATGTAAACATGTGTGTTATGTTTGTCGAGATCTGTATTTTCAATGAATGCGTACTTGATTTTGTTTTGCTAATCAGCAAAACTATTTTGAATTATCGGTTTGCTGTTTTGTTTTATGTCACTTACGCACTCTAAATAAATTGCTTTTTAGGTTAGTTTTCCTTCATTCGGTGCTTTTAGAAGTTGGTAATTTTTGGGTAGCGCTTTGTTTGGTTTTACATTGCCGTCATTTTTTTATGTCACTGTAAGTCGATCTTTCCTGTTCATTTCCCTTGATTTTTTCCTGCTGTACTTTCATTATTTCAATTAAATTTTTTGTAATTTTCGATTTTTTCTATATTTATGTTAATTTGTTGCAGAATTCATTGAAAATTGACAAGTGGGAACGTTATTGCTGCCGTTCGCACCGAATTCGGGCATTTTGGTAAATTTTGGCGACAAACTTTTTTTTTGGCGAACATTCTTTTTAACAGCACCGTAAAGATACGGTTTGATAAGATTTTGCATTTTAATAATACCGTCAGTTCTCACACATACACATCAAAATTTCCACTCGTGCGAAGTCGATGGTAAAAGTTAGCGCTTTTATAAAGCAAGTTATGGAAACACTTTATAAAGTATGTTATAAAACGCTGGGAAAGAGGAAAATCTGAACACTTGTTCGAATCTTGAATCCATCACTTGCAAGTTTTATTGCTTTGAGGAATATTTGAGGATAGTAAAAATCAAAATTCCAAAAATATTAGACAAGCATTTCGAAAATCATAAGTCGCAATGAGTATTTTTGTTCTTTTGCATCGCATCAAAAGTATCGATAAAAGATTTATTTGCGTAAATCTTCTGACACGCGTAAAAATAATAAATTCCAGCCAGCAAACTAAACTTCAAGAATTCTTCTTTCTCTCGGAAATATAAACCAAAGAAAATGCAGCCACCATTTGTTATTTCCTCCATTCGGAATTGCACGGATGGAGGAGTATGGGAAGAATACATTCAGTGAGAGCTTTTCAAAGAAATTTCGTATCTTTCGTTAAAATGTTGTAAAAGCTACACTATATATATATATATATATATATATATATATATATATATAT
>JAOUZG010011838.1:0-10968 GCA_026289955.1 Argiope argentata | reverse complement strand
CCAACATAATTTGAGCAAAAAAAAAAAAAAAAAAAAAAAAACTGCTTCTCATACAGCGAAGTTTTAAAATTTGATTTCTAATTCATTTTTTTTTCAATAAGTAATACAAACAATATATAGAACATATAAATGAAGAAGAAAAAAATACTCTGATCTCATAACTTGAGATGAATGATAATAATGATTTTTAAAAAAAGCAAAAGATAACACTTATTTTAATCGAGTCAATTGTATATTACCATAGAAGACCATTATTTAACTAAAGCTCATTACACTGAAAAAATATCTATTCACGAGAATTTTATTTACACTTTTTTATAGAAAATTTAGATTATAAAAATAAATATTAACTTTTCACTTGTTAATTTAAAAACTACAACCTGTCATTTTTGAAGATAAAAATTTATTTATTTCTATAATATTCTATACATTATCTATAACAAAAACTGCAATAAAATTTTAAAAAAAAACATAATATCTTTAAAAACAATAAAATGAAAGTAAATTTTCAACTTTGACTAGTTTAGACTAATAATTATCACTCAAATTACTTATTTATTTTACATATTTCCCCACGGTAACTTTAGTTTTCCAAATTTATTAAGAAAAATGTTAATGGAAAAAGCAGTTAAAATGGGAAACTTCAGCTTTAAATTATCTTTGATAACACAATAAATTATATATCATAGTAAAAGATAAAAAATATTGCTGGACAAATAGCAATATTTAAGTTATATTTAAAAAATTGATACATGCAGCTAAAAATATGCTCATTTTAAAGTAAAAAGATTTTCTTTGGATATTAAAGATATTACAGGCCACACATTGATGTATATAACACCAACAAAATATTTGTTGCCAGATATACTATGTATGATTAAATATATGGAATATAAATAATATATTAACAGACATGTTGAAAATACCACAGATATGATTAATTCTTCAGAAGTGCAACCAAAAATCATCTGTAAAATAATAATAATGATTGTTAGCAAATTAGGATTAAATTACAATTATTTACTTAACTAAAAAAGAAAAATAAAATTATTGATAATATATGTGCAAAACTGAAATTAAAACTCCATAATTACAGTTCATTCAGGATTAATAAAATGTATTTAGATTAAGAAGCATTAAAAGTTATTTTTAGGTAATAAAATGTCACATCAATGCCATGACTTTGAAAGACAATTAAAATCAAAACATAACAATTCAGGCTTCAATAACTAAAGTTAAATGTTTTTAATCAAATTTATAAGGAAATACTATAAGTTTTTGTCTTCATTAAATATTTCGTTATAAGATCATATAATTTCATTCTAAAACTAATGTATGCTTTTGAGAAGTATTTTATATAACAAAGGAATATTTATAATCATTAAAAAGAATTTTCTCAAATACTTGCTCCCAGTGCTTGATTTGTCAAGAAACTATAAGCATTAAAAACGTTTTCAAGATATGAACAGATCTGAATAAAAAAGCAAAAAAAAAAAAATGATGTTCGATTAAGGAAACAATAAAGCTCGATAAAGGAAAAACTAACAGATAAGATGGCAATTTTTGACAGTAAATTTGACATTTCAAGTGAAAAATTTATTAATTTCTCCCAACAATGTGAAACAAGGACATAATGTCATGAACTAAAAAAAGTTAAACTATTTATTTATTTGAGATGCTGAGAACTAACTTTTTCAAGCATTTATTCAAATTGAAAATTCTAATGCTATTTACATGCCTTTTTTTTAGCATATAGTTAGATCTTGCAAGTGTTTGTCATTATAAAAAACAAGATCAATCCAATGTTACTTACAATTTTATTTTACATTTATAGAATATAGTGAACAAAGTGAATCAAAACATATCATCATTCTAATTTTACTAAACACTTTCTACAAATGGATTTAATTTAAGAATTATACCTGATTTCTAAAAATATTATATAAATTAGATTTTTTTTAAATAATAGTCTCAAAGAATACATTAAATAAGTGTCCCATAGAATACAAATTCTATGTGACAGTATCAAATAAATGTTCCAGTCCTTTCTCCCTACATATATATATGTTAAAGTTACATTTCTAAAAAGTATTTAATTCCCTTAAGAATTGTACTTAATTCAATAAAATCTGACATAAATACATAAAATATATATTAATTTCTGAAAAATATTCATAAAATAAAATGCACTGTTGAACAATAATAACACAACTCAATGAGAAATAAGTTGAAGAATTTTTATAATCTAATTAAATATACTTTTTTACTATTAGCAACCAAAAACATCACAAAATACAAAAAGAAAACAAACATGGATTGATAGTAAAATTCATATAATTTCAGTTGTAAGAAGATAGAAAAAAAAATTTTTTTTTACTTACCTGAAATAATGTTGTTGCAACTAAAATTATGACGAAAGAAAATGGCCTGAAATGGAAAATAAAAAGTATATATATAGCTAAAAAAATTTCCCAAATTAAACAAATCAAAAATAAAAATATTGTACTTTATGACCAAACACTTTCAATTATGTCATAAGTATTTTAACAAATCCTAAAAGAATATATTAAAAAATAAATTTTAACTATGTTGAAAGATTGTTAGTATTTCAAGGTGGAATTAAAAAATATATACTATAGTGTAATGTAAAAAGAATCATACCTCTACAAATCCTTAATTTTTCAATATTTACATTTTATGACTTCGAAATGCCATATTATACTGCATAAATGATTGTATAATATTATGAATTTTAATAAATTAGAATTTTATATAAAAGGATATGAAAGGATTTAATAAAAAATTAAACATTATAAACTACATAACAAATATTGTATTAAATAACTATCTCATTTTACTATTTTGTGGTTTCCTTTTGAAAATAAAGTTTCAATTTTAAATATTAAATTATCATCAAAATATATGTAAAAATATTATATACAGATATATCCTAAAAAATGTTAATTTCTTTTAAGACAATCATAAAATCGAACATATGTCAAATAACATTTGAAACAAAACTATTATAATGCAGTAATAATATATGAATTCCATCCATATGCAGTTGGAGTAAGTAAAAACACTAATAATTTTTTAAAATCAAAATGGGGTTATAAATTTGAATCAGTAAATTATACTGTTGGAATAATAGCACATTTTATTAATTTGTAACTGCAAAACATTCTTAAATAATCTTTTTTTTTTTTCAGTTACATAATTTTTTAAAGGACTGTAAATGACCTTCAAATGGCTGGTTTTTTTTTTTTTTTTTTTTTTTATTACATATATATATAACTGTTAAAATTATTTTATGTTAAATTATTTTAAAGTTATTTAATACTGTAATAATTGTAACTGTAGCAATTATTTTAATTTCTATTATAGCTACTTAGTCTCCAATCATCAAACATAATTTAAAGCAGTCTGTAAATAAGAATTTTCTTACAAATAGTCTTAGTCATGGATCTGAAATATAAGTAATACTTCTATATCCTTTCATATGTATTGCCAAATAGAAAATTTTAATTGTATGGTTGAATAAAAAAAACTTTTGAAATTTAAAAACTGATTTATTTTACCAATAGAAGCATAATTTACAAAAAATAAGTTAGTTGACATTGCAATACAAGAACAGAATAAGCTGAAATTTTTTCTTTCATTGATTTTACTATATATTTTATATATTTTGATATACCACCTAATAGTAAATAATAAATGAATATAATATGCATAAAAATTATATTATTAAAAAATTAACTGAATTTAAATTGAATAAAGTTATGTACACAGTTGAAATACATATACTATTATAATTTAATATCATGGAAAATAACAATACATACAAAGCCATGCATAATTCACAGGATCTTCTGAAGAGGAGTAAATAAAGGAATAACAAGAAAAAAGCAGAAGCAGTTAAACATAGTCCTTGTAAGACTCCCAACAAATCATAATATGTAACTAAAATGAAATAAATAAATAAGCTTATAAAAAATATCAAAATACATTTAAAAATATTTGAAAAGATTTTATTTATATATTTACACACCTTAATTGAACAAATTTTTCAAGTTGTTTAGATGCAGATGATAACACTTCATTTAAAATATAGCTGTAAACTTATGCATTTATCTGAATAATATCAAATGGAAAAATAATTCAAAAAGTGTAATGAGCTAACTTGAATAAGTTTCCCGAAATGCAAACAGACTAACAGAACCCGAACAGTATTGTCCAAAGCATAACATCCAAGAGAAAAAATTAGCTTTTAAGTTAAGTTTAGCCTCTACTCAATATGACAAGACATGTCACGCTACATCAAACAAACATTTTTTTTAATTATAAAAAATAAATACAAAACAATTTTTTATAGGGCACAATTGCAATGCAATTTAAACAAATAACATTACTTCGCTCCACAGAAGATTGATATTCCCTACATGTGGACATTCTTTCTCAGATATTTGCTAACCCATTGTTTCCTTTCTCTATAATTCACAACAAACAAAGCATATTTGCATTTAATGTACACCTGCAAAGGTTGGATTTCCTTTTACTGGCTATAAGTTTTAATTTGCTGCTTAAAATCAGATGTAAACAAATAAATGAATTGTATATGAATACCACAGCAATTTACAACATATGAATACATAATGCTTTTCTTGCTATTTGCACATGCTCAGTTTGAGATTTTCGAACATATGCGGACAAGTGCAAAGCTGAATTACTGCTGTTTTATGCATGATTGAATTGTAGTAGGGAAATAATTAAAATTGCAATTATAAAATTCTTTTTTTATTTTGATGACTAAAACATACTGAAATCTTTCCCAATAAATGCCCAACAAAATAATACAAATATCTCCATCAGTAAATTAATTATCGAGTTTTTCTCTTTTAAATATACAGTTGCTTTCAGGAGACTTCCTTTAATACTATGTATAGATTTCTAAAAAATATTATTTTAATATCTTACATTTTTACCTTATGTATCAACTTTCATGCAATATATGTAAATGCTGAAAAAGCATATTTTTAAATCAATAAAAATAAGTTTATCTTTATGAAATCACAGAAAATCATTTATTAACAAAATATGTATTATATCAAAAATGTGTGTGACAGTAGAAACATACATGTCAGAATGTTTCTAATGTGTTATATATTAAATTCTGTCAATCTAAATTAAATTATACTAAAATAAATTATTAATAATTTTTTAGTAATCAAATTATACTTTTGAAAAAAAAAAGTACATATCATACCGAAAATTGCAGCAGTTGATATTTGAAGCAGCATCTAAAACAGAGTTATCAGTATCATTAACTATTAAAATTAAGGCTTCTCTCCAAGGATAACATATTTTAAAATCGCAAACCATGAAATTAAAATAGAAACTGCTTATAAAACTCCATTATTCAATAAACAATATCTCAAAAATGACTTTTCAACGACATTTCAATTATCTAAATATAAAAACTTCAGTGAAATATCGAAATCTCTTTGAAGCATTCAAGAAAAAATTTCCACTGTTTGCCAAAAAACTGGTAATGGACATATTGCTATATCAAAAATTTTAAAATGCTATTTGAATTTTAAATAAAAGGATTAACATAGCTAGCTAAAATTTGATTTCCTCCCCTCAGCCAAGGTAAGAAATACAATCTCTTTTATAATCTGTTTTTTTTTTTTTTTTTTTTTTTCAAACTAAAAGTGGGAAAAATTTTATAGCTAAACTGATTTGAATAGATCCAATGACTTGGAAACAATTACTTTCCTACCTTAGAAATTAGCAGATACAAAATATGAATAATTGGCTATTTTGAGGGTAAGATAAAACAAGATTATCAACTTGCAAATATCAAGTGGATATAATTTAAGATAAACACATGAATCTCATAATATGCATTTCAAAATTTGTATTCAGAAAAATATGAATAAAACAAGTACTTACATGTAAAATTAATAAAATAATATTTATGTTGTATTCATCTCTTTTAAAGAGCATAGCAATGTAAGTTACAAAAAGCATGGCAACATTCAAGTGCAATAGCCATTCACTGAAAGAAAAGTTTAAATTAATCAAAAAACTTAGCTAGACCAAAGGTAAAAGAACATTTATTTAAAATCAAAACCAAGTTCATGTAATTGGCATTTCAATATGGATGTGTACAAGAAAATTTTTACTATTGATTTGCAATTAAAAAAATCTTAAAATACAGTGTATGAAAATAATCAAACAAACCAGAAATGCTTCAATTCAACAGTTATTCACAAACTTTTCTTTTTCATTAAAAAATTTAAAAAAATATAGAAATATAATAATAGAAATAGTGGTTTATGTTTAGCTGGCCATGAAAATAAGCTAGGTTTATAATAAAGTCCAATACACCAGCACTTTTTAAATAACTGAAGATTAGGTGAGGCCGAATAACAGTACAATCATAGAAAACCATTTCAAAGACACTGTTTTGCGTACTTTAAAATTTTATGAAACACATATAAAATTCGTGTATAAATTTTTCCAAATTTTAAAAATAATTGGTCATTTTTAATACTAAATTTTGTATTCATTTTCATAATATAAAATTTTTGTACTCTTAAAATTGACAATATTATTATAATATGTTATTTAAAATTAACTTACTTTTCACTAACATAAAATCTAGCAAGTGGAGTAAACATTAAAATTGCTGTGACGGCAGATACAAAAATCAAATGAAAGGATATGGTGCCATATAATTTCCTTGAAAAACCTATATATGTATACATCAGAAAGAAAATGTTTAACAAAAGCCATTACAATGATATGTTGAACAAAACAATTTTTAATAGGATATTTACCATAGTTTCAGCAATATCATAGTCAATATTCACATAATATACATGAAATAAAAATGCATGTAACTGACTGATGTATGTAAATGCTAAAGAGACTTTATGATTGCTCAGCTTTATTTATTTACATACCTTATTTATAACTATGAAAATATTTTTATTTTTAAAAAAATCATAAAATCTATTTTAAAATATTAACTTTAAACTAGAAATTTTTATAATTCATTTTCTGTTTACAAAATGTCTAACAATGAATTAAACTCTTTGAATAATCAGACAAACTTTTTTAATGCAACAATCATAATTGTTTAAAAAATTAATTAATAAATAAATACAGTAAACCATCCAGTTTAACAGGCGGGTCATATAATTGATCATTAAGAAATAATATTTAATAATATAACAAAAATGTGAAGCTTGTCCTTAAATTAAGAAATATCAGTTTTAAATTGCATTTAGTTATATGCAATGTATTAAATAACTTGTAGTTTTATTATACATTATAATTACAAACTTAATATTTCTTACTCTTTTTTTTTACTTCAACCAATACATTAAATTTAGGATATACTAGGTTTAGGAATTAAAGTTATTATCAAAGTTATAAATAAATAAAATATTACTGTATTTTAAATATATAACATGGGAAAGAACTTAGGTATGAAGCATAAATACATAATGATATAAGTTTTAATGTAAAGTTTTATGATTTCATATCAAAAATTTAAAAAATATTCTATTTGAATTCAGAAACAATGCGAAATTCTAGAAGAATAAAGAAAATACAATATATTTATTAGTACTTTTCAGTTAGTCATATACAAGCAAAAGGTTGGCAAATGCAGACCTGTGCAAAGAAACATCAGGAAGAGCTGTAGTAACTTGCATACAAACGTAATGCTGCAACTTTGAGGGGAGGGATACGGATCTATATTGTTTGCCAACTTTTCTTTTGTGTCCGGCTAACAGAAAAGTACCCAATCTAATGTTAGTTTTGTTAATTAAAAGAGGAGAAACATCAATACTTTTCTTGATAAACAGGGCAAGATCTCTGCCAGTATCTTCAACAAAATATTGATCATTATCTTTTAACGATGCCATGTGCTCAGCTAATATGCATCAATTCAAATGTGCATCTATAAAAATGAGTAAGCAAATATAAAATGCATTGCAGTTTCAACTTTGATAAAAGATTTAAAGCCTAAACTAAGAGATACGGTTAAATAGTCAAACTGCAATTTTTTAAAAGCATTAAATTACAACAAATGGTAATTTAACTGTAATCTTCAGTTAAAAACTAGACTTTTCTATTTTTGGTACAATTTTGAGAGATAAGCATAAAAAAATCTGTATCGTGCTCTTTAATTTTATCAAATTAATTTTAGCGCCCATCACACCTGCACTTTTAATATTTTCTGGAGTAAAGAAGTTATTTGCACCTCTTAAATAACATGTGGTAAAAGCAAAGCAAATGAAAAATATTTAAACAATATCAAAAGGAATTAATTCTACATAGGAACAAACTCTAAGTTTAAACAGATTGACTTGACGTGAATATAAACAATGAGAAAAGGTATGGATTTACAAATGCAGCTTCAATTTTTCGCCGGTGTTTTGTTTTGTTACTTTACTTACCCCCACTCACTTATTTTACATGTTGGATTTACCTCAAATGAAAAAGAAATAACAATATACTTCACAATTTTAAATAATTGTTTAAATTTTGCTGCTCTAAAAATAACAGAAACGAATTTAAATGGCTCTTTATTCATATGATTATCTTAACAAAATTTATTTGAAACAGTTTCTCGTAAATATTAATTTGGTTGCTCACAACTCAACTCCTAGTTCGAAAATTTAAATGCTGATTTGCGGATTATTTTGTTTACCTTTTTGAAATCCGATGACTTGTCAATTCACGTGTCGAAAGAACCATTAACTTTACATTGCATTGTAAATTATTTTATAAATTTGGGACATAATCAGAATCAACATGTTCATAAATGGTGTAGATGACTTAATGTATTTTGGTGTTCTATTATCTGTTGCTGTCCGTTGGGCTGTATCCAGGTTTCCGTATTCAGGTACAGCACATTTAAAAATTGACCAATGCAATTAATTATTATTCTTTGATTTATTTTTGTAAAATAAGCTGTTTTGATAATATTCTACTAAAAAATGTTGAATTTCTAGATGTTTATGAGTCCGACATTTATCTAAATAATTTTATCATTATTGTTCAGTTTGGAAGATAAAAGATTTAATTCTCGAAAACGTTCAATGAATTTTTAAAATACTTTTTAATTATTGTTTAAAACTTTATTTTAATCTAAGATATGTTAGCTTAATGTTTAAAAATTGCTTATATTTCAGGAGCAGGTAAACCACCTATGTTTGGAGATTATGAAGCTCAGCGTCATTGGATGGAAATTACTGTAAATCTGCCAACCCAAGATTGGTAATTTTATCTTTTTTTGTGTGTTGTTAATGTTCTTAATTTTTTTCTTAATTTTTTTATATACCTTAGCAAATTATAATACAAATTGATCTAGCATCAGTCACCAATTGCAAATATTTTGTTGGACGAGTAAAAAATGTATGCACATAATGAATTTTTTAAATATTATAATGTACATGCTTGTTATTGATATATTTTAAATTGTTTCATAGAATAGAGATATTTGAATTTTCATAAATCAGCCAGCTGTAGTGATTGAATTATTTGATTGGAGTGCAAATCTTTTTATTTAAAATATCAACTCCCCAAGAATATTTTGTTAAAGATAATTCACAAGGCAGATGATATATCTGTAAAAATTTAAAATTCGTAATTCAACTTTTATTGCCTATATTACAAGAAACATAAGTATTTAATTTAGACCATTTTCTTAGCAGATGTTTGTCTATTACCAAAGATTTACAAATTAGCTGTTGGGCTCCAATTAGAGTAGATAGAGTACAATTTAAACCTTAATTGCCTTTTTAAATAAAACAGTGTCTTTTAATTAATAATATTGGCCTAGTGAAAGATCATAAAAAATGTCCTGCTTCTTAATTATTTTATTTCATACAAACACTTGCTGAAAATTATGATTTTATATATTTAATTTGAAATGATAGTTAAATTATTTTTTAATTTGAGCTTTTGTTAATGTGAGGGCAATATGCTAATAAAAGCTAATTTTTTCCTGTTCACATGTAACAAGCTCATACTGCTAAAAATTTATTTTAATGTTGTGCAAAATTAATTATTAAAAACATTAGAATCATTGTAAGGATTAGTTTTAAATTTTAATGAGATATAAAAATAAATTTTGTGCTGTAATATTTCTGAATGTTGTAGCAGAAAATGCTGAAATTTCATTGAGTTTTAATTACAATTATAATAAAAAATTCAAGAAAATCTCTACAAAATGCACATTCTGAGCCTTTAAGGTACATATGTGCGAAATTTGATAACTAGGTGAAACAGTCTAGCCTGTAGATCGCTAATACATGCACACATTCAGTTTTATTGTAAGTGGTAAATAATACAAATTGCATAAGTTAACTATAATTTTTTTATTTCTTGCTTACTGTTTGCTTTGTAGTAACATCAAATTTTTCTATAAAAGTTTATTATATATATCAAGTAAGCTTGTTTTTTTTTCCCCGTCTATGATTACTTTTCTGTTATTTTTTCTTTGTTACTTTTTTTTTATGTATACTGTTCTTCTCTCTGTTTATGTATATCTGCTTTCATTTTAATTTCTGTTCTTTTATTTGAATACTAAATTTATATTATTCTTCCTCCTTTTATTTCAGGTATAAAAATTCAACAAAGAATGATCTTCTATATTGGGGTTTAGATTATCCACCACTAACTGCCTACCATAGTATGATTTGTGGTTATATGTAAGTTAAATGCCTTTGTAAAATAGAATATTTCTTCAAGATTTTATGCTATTTGACCAATGGTCAATTTATTATATTTAAATTCTGTGTAGATTTTTTATTGACTTTGGTTTTATAATTATTATCAATTATTTGCTTAATATATGTAATTTTATTTTGATGCCTCATTACTATAAAATGTCTCTACCTTACTTTAAGCTATTTGTCTTATTCTTCTAATTTAATACAGCTTAACTTC
>JAOUZG010011835.1:1387-12085 GCA_026289955.1 Argiope argentata | reverse complement strand
GTAATCTGTGATTATTAAATTATTATCTAAATAAATTTGAATTTTTATGTCAGATTTTGAAATTATAATTAGAAGCTGCTATTTAGAAGTCAATTGTTTGAATTTCTCATTTTCATTTTTAAACTGAAACAATTATGTTCTTAAAGAAATTCATCCTATATAATACAAAGTCATATATATAAGGATAAGAAATACTAGTTTTTAATAATATAAAATATGTAACTAAATTTATGGCTTTTTGGCTTTTACAACTTATCTTTTTATATTCTATTTAATAGAAATGAGAGAACAAATTAAAATTTTAAAATTTATTTATTACTATTGACACATAATACTTGACTGATTGTATTGAATCATTAATTTTTTAAAAGGCTGGAAAATTTCAGATTTGAATATTTACACAATTTTCTATATAAATACAAATTCATTATTGAGGCTTGTATAGCCCTTATTAATTATATATATTAATTTTTATTTCACTTTATTGCAATTTTTTTTTCAATACTACAGAGACATATTTTTTTATGCAATAGATAACTGGTCATCCAACCATCTTTATTAATGAAGTATTGCTATCAGATTTTAAGCAAGTTCTTATGAGGAATGGAATAAATGCAGAATTCAGTGGTGGTGTTTTGTATTGTAATGACGTTGTGGCTTTACGAAAAGTAAGTAAAATTTTCAATAAAATGGGATAATATTTATTGACTATTTTCTAATGAATTATCTTTATCTTGATGATAATTATTTTTCTGAAATTGGAAAGTTTCAGTGAACTATGCAACTAGGATTTATGAATTGTAAAATTTTATCATGAACTCATGAACAAAGCATAACAATATTAATAAATTTAAAGCACTAAATATTTTTTGTTTCCTGCTTTTTTAAAAAAATAATTTTCTTGAGTTTGATGACATTTAATGTATTTTGAAATGGAATTTTCTATGGAAGTGGTGGAATACAAAATTGTTTTTTAATGAAACAGATTAATGAAAATATAAATAATAAAACTCAATAGCATCTTCATAAAATTATTAAAATGTTATTCAACATTTAGTCAATTTAAAATTACTGTATTTTAAAATTAATAGTAGAATCACTACTGTGAAGTTTTTGAATATTTATACATTTGAATCTATTAGTAAATCACAAATAATGTATCTAGAGTTTCTTTTTAAATATTTGTTTGTTGTTTAATGATTGATTAGTAGTAGGTTTGTATGTTATGCAAATGTTTCTGAAACATTTACATTTAAGAAAATTGGGGCTATTCCTGAATTTTGTTGGAGAAATTAAAAATAATTTATTTATTTTTCCTTTGTTTTTGCTTACTGTCAAATTTGCTGAGAATATTTTATTCAATTTTCAATATCAGTCTTTCATAACTGTCCTCTCCCCCTTTCTTGTTGTATGCTTTGATTTAGTGCGAGCTCTTTTATGAGTTCCATATTTTTGTTACTAAACATTAATTCTGCTGTCATTACATAACAAATTGAAGCATATTGCATTGTATTTCTTACAAATAACCAATTATGCATAGATGTAAACACTGTTTTGTCTAATATTATTAGTAAAACAATAGGTTTGAATTCAAGATTTTTTT
Source organism: Argiope argentata (assembly GCA_026289955.1). Taxonomy (NCBI): domain Eukaryota; kingdom Metazoa; phylum Arthropoda; class Arachnida; order Araneae; family Araneidae; genus Argiope; species Argiope argentata. The sequence goes on along the minus strand of JAOUZG010011835.1, from coordinate 10,482 downwards.
TTTTTCTTTTAATATTTTGTATGCTTATTAAGGTCTTTCTTATAACTCTCTAAAAATAGAGTTAGCATCATAGGAAAATTATACAAAGTATAAACTGCATTATGTAGGAATTATTTCGACTTATTTACAGGGAAACTACTTGCCCATTTTCACTTTAATTTTTCTTGTGCTCTATAGTATGTGGCTATTGTGAATAGTATGTGGCTTCAATTTTTGAATGAAAAAAAAAAATGGTTGCTAGGAAGACAAATGGCATTGCAGCGTTTAACTTGTCTGTTATCTTTTATTTATAAAAGGATTTATGAAGTATTTTTTTCACCAAACAAGAAGTTGGTTTAATTTGCTTGCATATTATTTGTTTTGCTATTTTATCAATGTAATAATGATTCTTCTACTGCATTTAAAATATTTTGAAGGATAAAATATTTACATAGAGGCCATTTTATTATAACAAATCTTCAAAAAATTATTTTACTTTTTGAGAAGACTGGGACAATTTCTATTACACCCTATTGAGGTCACAAATTATTATATATGGCAGTGTCAAAAGTTATAAGTGTCTGGAAACTGTAATTATTTAAGACATCTCTTACTCATTAATAGCTTTTTAGTGAGAATGAGTTTCGCATTTCCTTTCATATTCATTTTTTGAACTGCAATAGATAATAAAGGCTTTTACTGGTACTCAGGAGTAAAGAGACTTATTTCCCTCTTGAATGACACTGTCAACACACATAATTGCACCATTTGTTTTAACACAGATCCTCATGTTCGTTAACAAATTCGATTACACGTTCCAAAAGTGACTTTTGTTTTGGCACCCTCTTCTTTGCCATTGGTCTTTATTTATTTTTTTACAAAAAACATGTCCTTATTGAAAATGGTATATTCTGTTATTGACTATGCATACATTTATGCTTCAGAATTATTTGTTCATAACTTCAACTGAGAAATTTAACTCCACAATATTGATATAAGATGATGCATGCTCATATATCACATTATCTGATCAAATGTTATTATGGAAAAACTTTTCTAATATGAGAATAACTTACAATTCATTTTGAATGTATTTGCTACCTTAGTCATTTTATCCAAACCTGTATGAATTTTATTTATAATTACTGTTTTTAAATGTGACATTATTATAATTACTTCTTTCTTTTATCAAATGCAAAATATGTTAAAATGAATCTTGTTATGATTATTCATCACTATCCATTTATAAAATGGATAAATAATTTTAAATACAAATTTACTTTTTTAAAAAAAGTTTTGTTTCATTTATTAAATGTTTTTCAGAATGAATCTGGCCACATAGATTTTGAAGGATGCTTAACAGAAGACTACTTCAAAGTGCGAGAACTGTTATATGAACAATATGCAATCATCTGAATCTTTGATGTTTCATTTTTATCATCATCATCATCATATTGTTGTCATCAATATCATCTTCATGTTATGTTTTGTACATTTTTGTAATTATCACACCTGTGAATAATTCTGTAGGTTATTAAATTATTTTTTAAACATCTTGTTTTTAAATAATAAACTTTTATTTAAGTTTTTTGCTTTTTCTTATTATGTAATGAATTCTATTGAAATAAAGATTAGGATATTAACTCATTTAACATTGAAAAATTTTATAATTTCAACTTTCATACATGCTTGAAAGAATAAGTTTATACCTTTTATTTCTAATTCTGTATATATTAAATGTACAAAGATGACAAATATTGATCTAGATTAAAATGAATTATTACAGTATTCGTGGCCCTTCATCCTGACATTTTATAAGCTTTGTGTAAATAAAAGGATTTTATTCCGGCTTCTGTTTAAAGTTTTATTGACATTTCTTTATTAACTAAAATATATTATGGTTTTCTTATCATATCTGGAAGTAGCAACAGACAGAAATATTTTAAATACTTAAGAAAAATAATTCAGGGTAGTTTTTAAAAAACACTTGCTAATTCAATTTGGAAATAAATGGTGGAATAAAATTTGTTGAGATTTCTCTTTCTAATTTAAAATTGCAAGATATCATTTTTTTTTTTTTTTTGTAGTTTTACATTTATTTTTGCCATTTATTTTTTTAAATTTTAGTCACATGAATGTCCAATTATTAAGAAATCTATTGTGGTATTATTTATATTTGTCATATTAATATTGTGCTTGGAAAGAACTATATATCATTTTTAAGGATTTAGAATGTCATCTTTCAGTCATGGTAAAAATTTGTTTATAAGTTTAAAATTAAAAATATAAAATTTGAAGCTCTAGTTGAGAAAATATTTGAATTACTTGCCAATAAATAGTACTCATCATAAAATAGCATTGAGAAAAGTCAAAGTGAACAAGAGGTAGATTTATTGTTTTAAAAAAGTAATTTCTTCTGTTAAGTAAATTGAAACAATTTAAAATAGTCCGTATTACAAGATTTTCTTTTAAGATTACTTGTTTTCACAATAAATGATTTTGACTATCATTCCCTGAAAATGTCAATCACTTATACAGTTACTCTATTACTTTTCTTTATATATATATATATATACTTTGAATTTGAAAGCTCTATCTATAAAATGGGTCTATATATAAATTCAAATACCCAAAATCAAATGTTTCTTTATGTGTAGTAAATTATAAGAGGTGCAATAAAAATACTTTATTTACAAAGATTACAATGTTTTAGTGAAATTCAACTATGTGCATAGTATTTAAATTACAAGTTTATCTCTGATTAATAGCTATGCTATATTAAAAAGAAAACGGTTAGGAAAATACACTAGGTGTCTTAGTTTTCTAAACCAGTATTCCTTTCACAAAGGATTAAAATAAATTTCCATTTGATGATTTTTTTAAATGTTCTTTCCCAAGTTCCAGGGCAGTTATAGGTGAATCCTTTTTTAAGGCATAGGAAGTTCACACCTTTAATCGAAATTATGAACAATTTTATAAGTAGCTCAAATACAGTTTTTCTAATTATTTTATGGTATGATGCACATTTTCCTAACAACTATAAGGGTATTAGCCATGATTTTTTTAAAAACATTTTAGGGCAAAAATTTGTTTTGCTAGAGAAGCTGCAACCACTGGCAATTAATTCAGCATAATTTTACTCTTGATACAAATTATTTCCCTGGTTATGGGAAGCACAAGTTTGAATTTAAAAGACTTTATATAAGAAAAAAAAGGTTCAACTTTCGAGTTAAATTATTTAAGTTGAAAAATTTATATTAAAATGATATTTATTATGCGTATATACATTTGCAAATCTGTTTAAAATTATGAAATACTTTCTTATTAAAACTGCTAACACATTGTTGAATTCTCAGCAAAACTCTTCACATAGCCATCAATCAAATCATTAGTTGAATCATGTATTCAGGAGTCATTTGGAAATTTCAAATCTACGAAAAAAATAACTTCATAACTTGCTACTTCTATATTAGGAAGTATGAATGAAGTCCTAAAAAAGTATATTTTTTAACTTTAAACAATTGTTAAAAGGAAGAAAAATTTGTGTTTTTTTACGTTCTCTCATACGTAATACAGAGAAAATATTCATCAAAAAAGGCGAATTCGAGATTTTGACGAAATCTTCGTGTTTGACACATTCCCGAGTTAAAAAAAACTGAAGATGTCTGTCAGTTACAAATATAATTCAAAGGTATTTGGGCTAGATGGTTGAAATTTGGAATACAGTTTTTACACCAAATTTGTAGATTTCTATCAAATTATGAGTAAAATTTCAGAGAATGTCCGTCTATTCGAATATAAGTTAACACGATAATTACAAAACGGAGAGAAGTAGATAAAATTCGGTGCCTAGATTCAACATCTATCATATAGATACCCGCCAAATTTTGAGAAATTCATCGTTCGGTCTGTACTTTCAGAAATATGTAAATGCGATAATTAAAAACCGATACAACTTAATTATAATAAATTTAGTAAGGGATTTTAAAACCACAAGTGCATTTTTTTTGTCAAATTTTTCTTTCAACCGATTGAGAAAAATGCGTCTGAAACACAAATTCGATTTTCAGGCACTATTAATGCATACCAGAGATTAATCGTCAAAGATAACACGGTGGATTCCTTAAAAATGCTAAATTCACGCCAAAAGTTAATATTTCGTTACAGTTGAACACCAATTACGCATACGAACATAACAAGTTTTGTAGAGAGCATGCACACTGATTATTACTGGATATTTGTAAGTTCTTTAATTCATTTTATAAGATCACAATTAATGCAGATTACTTTTTAAAAAAATCAAACTTGCCCAAAAATATTTTTTAAAAAAAGCATTACGCTGCACCAAAGCTACTGTAAAATGTTAATAATGTAATTCGAGTACAAGAAGTGGAATTGATTTGCAACAAGTTACTAAATTATTTTTGGCCTAAAAGATATAAAATCAAAATTTTATAGCTCTGAGTGAGGCATGTAATTTCAGATAACTTCTGTATTTCACCAAAATTTAAAATTGCGTCGCCCGTCGTAAAAGGTTTCAACAAGGTTAAATAATCCAACCAACTCAAGCAAGAAGAAGTCGGATATAAGATGGAGAAAGATCATTTAATAAGTAAAGAACCTCGGCTTTCTTAGAAATTTATCGCGCATTTTAAAAGAATAATAATTTCAAAAGTCTTACTTTCTGTAGTCGATTAAATAACTAAAGGCCCTATCACACGGCGAAACTTTCGTCGATAGTTGTCGATTTGTGCCCTCTGGCAACCGGTCAAGCAAGTTTTCCGTCATCGTCAACTTTTTCTAACCTGCTTGAAAATGTCCACGACAGTGACGGAAATATTGTTTACAAACGAAATTCAACCAATCATGTGAAACTTTTCTGTGACGTAGTGTGCCAAGAAAGGCATCGGTTGGCGCTACAATAATATTGAAAAAGCATGCATTTAATGTTACATATTGCTAAATACTAAAAATAGTTTCGACAGAATGAAAAAAGCGAAGTAAAACTACGGTATCTTTTCTCCATTCTGTGGAACAACTTATTGCCCCCACTTTAAAAAAACTGGCACTACCGTATGGGGTATAGTTATCTAGAAGGATTGTGAAATTGTGATGGAATTTTCAGATATTCAACAGGATATTTTTAAGTAAATAAAAAAAAATTAATTCTGATGTGAATTGTTTTCTTTATGTGAAATATATCTAACCATATTCAGTCTTTATTTATTCAAATAATAATATAATCTTTTGATTATAGTAATTCCTTAAATAGTTTGTTAACAGCTTCTATATAATTAAAAAATTTTAACTCAATGTTAGAGTTAAAAATATAATAGTGATTTTAAATTTTAATACTTAGATGTTCCTACAATGTTGCAGAAATATAAAACATACTATTTGGTTATGACAAAAATATAAAAATGATCATACTTTTATCATTAGCAAAAAACGAAATCACCTTTTGTATGATAGACAATAAAATGCAGGCTTCTTTTTCCATATTTTTTTCTTTTAAATTTAACAAACTAACAGTTAATTTAGAATGATATTTCTGATGCTACATTTGCATTGAGAAAGATGCGTAGAATGGCCACACATTTGGAAATGGGCACACTAAAAAACAAATGTTTTATTGCTTCTCATTCCTGATGTAATGTAGAGGTTTTTTTTTTTTTTTAATAATATTCTTTTCTTCTTTTTTTTTTTGGCAATTTAAAAATTTAAGAAAAACCTGTTTTTAATTATCTATGTAAAAAAATGAGGTTTTAATACTTTAGCTTTGAAAAAACTAAGAAAAATGCAATAACATAGTTTGGAAAATTATTTTTGATTATTATTATTGAATGAAAATTATTTAATGATTCCTATTTTTCGCAAATACTGGTAATAAATGCACAAAGATTTTTTTAAAAAACAGCTCTGTAGTTTCAAATAAAATGAAAACAAAACATTTAACATTTTTTTAAAGAGCAATTTTAGAAATGAGTGAGACTAAATAGTGAAGAAATATAAAACATATTTGGTTTTGACAAAAATATAAAAAGATCATATTTTTATCATTAGCAAAAAACTACTATAGATACCATTAGAAATAGTTTTGGAATGGAATTGTTTTATAATTTTGAACTGGTGTGGGGAAATAAAAATTATTTAAAGGAATGATAAATACAAATTCAGTCCAATATACATTCTCAAAAATTATTTTTTAATAGATGATAGACAATAAAATTCAGGCTTCTTTTTCTACATTTTTTCTTTAAATTTAACAAATTAACAGTTAATTTAGAATGATATTTCTGATTATACATTTGCATTGAGAAAGATGCATAGAATAACCACATACTTGGAAATGGTCAGATTAAAAAACAAGTGTTTTATTGCTTCTCATTCCTGATGTAATGTGGAGGTTATTATTTTATTTAAATGCTTGGCAATTTGAAATTTTACGACAAACCTGTTTTTTAATATCCATGTAAAGATAAATGAAGTTTTAATACTTTAGCTTTGAAAAAAACTAAGGAAAATGCAATAACATATTTTGGAAAATTATTTTTTGATTATTATTATTGAATAAAAATTATATAATGATTCCTATTTATCACAAATGCTGGTAATAAATCCACAAAGATTTTTTTAAAAAAAACAAGATCTGTAGTTGCAAATAAAATGAAAACAAAACATTTAACAAATTTTTTTAAAGAGCAATTTTAGAAATGAGCGAGTCTAAATAGTGTAATGCCTTAGAATTTACCAATATTTATCAAATGAAGAACCCTATTCAATTAATTGTTTTATAATTTTGAACTTTGAGAAAATAAAAATTAATTAAAAGAATGATAAATACAAATTGAGTTAAATATACTTTCTCAAAAATTAATTTAAAAAAATAAATAGGAGGGAATAAACATTCAATCAAATTTAAAAGAGTAAAAAATACTTCTTAATCAATGATATGGTGGTAAGGTTTTTAAATATTGTTTTTATTTTTAATTAAAATCCAAAAAAAAATATGTTCTTAGTAAATTTTTTATGTCCTAGAATCAATTTCTTGCCATATTTCAAATTCCTAACTTTAATTATTTGTACTGCACATCTAGACACAGTAGTTTTTATTTTTATATTCACAAAACCTAAAATTTGTCGAGATGGATCCAACAAATATCAGTTTTCATATAGACAAAAATCATTTGATTTCAAAAGTTATTTAATTTTATTTTAAATGAATTGGCCCCCCTCTTCTGTTTTATTTATCAACTTTTGTTTTATTTGCTCTTTTCTAGAAAAATAAGCACTTTTAAGGTACTTAAAAATGATTTTAAAATTTCAGCACTATCGATGATGGTATGCACCTTTTAAGCTTAATTGAATGCACAACCACAAATCATTTTTCTTTTCAATATATTTTTGTTTTAAATTTAATATTGATTAGTTAAATTTATAGTAATTTATAAAATACAAACACGAAATCAGCATTTTTTTTTCTTGTCATTATTACTACAAAAATAATTACAAAACTGTTACTAAGAAAAATTAAAAAGTTTCATTATTTTACAGAATTTATTGTTACTAATTTTGATAAATTAGAAACAATTGCCATTATTACTACAAAAACTACTACTAACTAGTCATTATTACTACAAAAATAATTACAAAACTGTTAATAAGAATAATTAAAAAGTTTTATTATTTTTGACATTTCATTGTTATTGATTTTGATGAAAACATAACAATTAGTTGAATGGTACGATAAATATTTACAATAACTAACAATAAGATTGATACTATTAGAAATGGAAAAGACATTCAAAAGAAAAAATGGCTAGAAAAGTATTTTTAAATTCGATAAATGTGCAACTTGTCTCATTTTACAATCCTTATTATATTCATTGTATTAAGCACTCAAAAAATTAAATTAGAAGCAAAAGTGATTCAATTCCAATAAATTCAATAATGCATCAAATATAATTGCAATTTATTAAAGCAATGGAATTTTATTGCATTGGCTTTGTAATTTACATATCTACAAATTCCAAGATAGTTTGAGTTTTTAAAAAAAATTACAACTATTATTGCTACCATGGGCTTTTATATTCATTGAAAGCTAATCGGATCACTTTAAGAAATTATCCAGGATTTAATTATAAATTTAAGCACCGTCTTGACTAGAATCCCACGAATTATGAAATAAGAAAACTGCCGATATTCACTAAGTAGGAGAAACGGATAAAGAGGGATAAATGCACTATAACGTAAACCTAAGTTTTTAGGTTTACCAGACAGCAAATCCTGAAGTGACGTCACTTTTGTCGTCGTTTGTTGGCGAAAGTGCCGACGATATTTTGCCGTGTGATAGGGCCTTAAGGGGTTTTTTCTTTCAAAAATAACATTGCCACAATTTACAGAATACAAGTAAAATCACTCTTCAAATTTTAACAAACCATACGATGTATCTTGAAACCTTAATTTCTAGCACCAATTTTTTTTTTTTTTTTTTTTTTATTTTTGGCTTAATTTGACAAAAATTGGTTCAAGTATATTTTCTTTTTCCTACTCAAAATATTATTATAAGAATTTTGAAAACTGTTGATGAACCTTGCCATTTTTTAAAAAAGAAACATACAAACAAAAAAGAAAAGAATAAAAAAAGACTGAAAATTTTTAGACAAAACTTGAAAGATACATGAACTATTATTATTTGTTTTTAATAATTATCTATTTAAAATTTCTATTAAGAAACGGGCTGCTATTACGCGTTTTTCTTCTATTTTTGTGTTCAAGAAAGTGATAAAAAAATCAAAATTGTCGGGATCTTTATATTTGTTCACAAATATAAAAAATTAAAAACTTTTGAATTTGCTTTTCTTATTTGTTCACAGATCCAGTATAGTAACATTCCGATAGGGGAAAAAAAACCCCCACGAAACCTTTTGTTTTTCAGATTCAATCTAATACTTAATCACACGTGAATGCTATAATTTCAAATTCTGTAAAGGTATAAGAAGAATGTAGTTTTTTTTCCTTTATTAAAATGGTTAAAAAATTAAATATTAATGGATTTCAATAGATTGAAGCAGATGAAAATCTGATAGGTAATTCTTTACGTTAGTCCCTATATA
>JAOUZG010011817.1:0-21427 GCA_026289955.1 Argiope argentata | reverse complement strand
TTTTTTTATACTACGAAAAAAAAGTAAATTAAGATAATTTTGAAAAAAATAATAATTTTATTATTAATTTTTTGTACTGTTTTTTCAACTTAGCAATTCGGAGAATTTAAATTAGAGAAATTTAAAGATTTTTAATTTCTTCAGTCTCTGTAACTGACTTTAAAATAGAGAGCATTTAAAATTTACTATTATGTTACAATACATAATTGTAAATAAAATGTTTACAAGATAATAAGTTTCACATGAATTTTTAAAATAAAAAATATTTATAAAAACTATGAAAAAACTAAATTGTAATAATTAAAATTAGACTTAATCTAATATGTTGAAAGAAACCAAATGTTCGAACAAAATCAGAAAACTGCATGCTGAAGAGATAAGACCTTAGGCTGTGATTAAGACGTTTGCATGCTAAATATGAATTTAATAAAGGGTACGCGAAACAAAAGATATTTAGTGATTCTTGAATATTTTTTACCACTATAGAAAGTGGAATTTAAAAAAAGTTGTTAGAATCAAAATTTGAGTTGTTTCCTATCGATATCTATTCAATGAATGATCATTACTTATTCCCAGTATTTTTAAACTGTCCATTAATTTAACCTTTAAAAAAACCAATAGCTCGTTATTTCGATTTTTCAGCTCAAATGCTAAAGTACATTATTACCATGCATGCATGTGTGAATGGTCCGAAAGGTCTTTAAAACTTCCAACCCCACGTATGATCCCATATATTTTCATGTAAGCGTAACTCATTTAAATTTTAAAGATATAGTCAGACATTTTTTTTATAAATAAATTCGTAATAGAAATAATAGGCAAACTTATAAAAACAGTTGTATTTTGAAAATCTTATAAAATAAAAATATGTATGTTTTTGTATATTACATGGTCTATTTTCTAGCAAGCTATTTTTTCCATCCTATTTTAAACATTTTTGTTTTTGCAATGCTTACTTATCTCGGATAGATTGACGAAGTAAGATTATGTTGCTCTTTATACAAGACTTCGTGTATTACAATGCCACTATTAGAAATATTAGAAAAATTCCGAAAAGCATTTCATTGAGCAAATTTTATATACTCAAATTTAAATGAACAATTGACTGAAATAAGAATTTATAATGCAAATCCTTCAGCCAGTGTATTAGGAAAGACTTTATCGCAAATAATTCTATTTTGCAGTAGCATATTTTAGAAATTAATGAAATTGGTTTAAAACAATCAAGCTGGAATAGAACATTCTGTGAATAATTTTTTCGATTTAAATATTTTTTAATTAAACACTTCAATAGCTGAGATTTTTCAAAACAATTTTGACAGCCCGAAAATAACCGATTTATTGCCAAAAATATTTTTCTTTCAGTAATGATTCTTCAAACAGTTCTGGGGAAATCGCTTAACTATTACCATGCTAATTTATTTGCATTTCACATTACACAGCTACAAAGAAAATATTGGGTATCGCAATGTTGGTTCATTTGAAGGGAGCTTTAGTGTCGTTATCGAATGCCAAATCATTTTGTCGAACATACACCCTAGAAAAGAGCGAAAGAGGGCGTGTGGGAAAATTTGTAGCAGCGCTAATAGAACTAAAGCTTGACTCATTTATCCGGAGTGATCAAAGTAATATTTAGAATATTTTTTATAGAATCTTTTAAGCAAAAGGCCTAAGTTGAAGAAAAATTGGCAATTAATCTATTTGAATACCCCCCTTTTTAGAAATTTTTTGCAATTTCTTCTATATATCTGTACCACTGTAATTACATATTATTGAAATGCTATAACTTAATGTCATTTTGCAGAAGGAGGAATCGGCACAAGCCGACATTATTGGGAAAAAAAAGTGAAGCACAAGCCAACTTAGATGCCGAAGATGCCGGTTGACTCATTTGATTTGCAATAGGATGAACCCACTCCAGAGGCAGCGGAAATCGATGACATAACTGACGCGCCACAGAATCAGCCAGACCCACCTATCCAAGCCTCATAGCAGATCCAACATGCACCACTGATGCCACCAGCATAAATCCATTAGTAACGAGATCAGATCCCCGGACTAATCAAACATTTTAAAATCAAAGATGCCAATTTCCTTACTGATACTTGACGATAAAGATTTGAATATCATAATTGACCTGAACACTCTGGAATGAAGTGACGAAGAATCAGGCAGCGCTGAAAATACTTGTGGCATTATTTAAGCGTGTCGTGGAGCAATTCCTGGGCGAGAAAAAATATCCAGACTTCTTAATCCAGAGAGGGATTGGCATTTTCGATTGGTCGGAGCTCAGCAACGAGAATTTTGAGTTAATGAAAACCATTTTTTATCACACTCGAAGACTGGCGGAATTTGAGAAGTAAATAAGTTATATATAAAGATATGAAATTGTGAGACTATTGGTAAATTAGCTATTCAATTTAGTTAAAACTTCGGTGCTGCCTTCCAAAGATAAAAAAATGAATGAATTTTACAAAAAAATTCGGCATCATAAACTAATGACAGTGGAGGAACTATTAAATATTAACATGAAATACAAACCATAAAATTTTATCTTTTCTATGAAAATATCATCAGAACATTAAATGCCTTGTGAGGCTCAAATAAGCAGCGTTAAGAGCTGACATCCTTTTCCTGAAAAGAAAGAAAAGAAAAATTTTGGAAAATTTCGTCTTCTAGTTTAATCAAATTGCTATTTCTTTGTTTATTGCTTCCTTTAAAGGAAATCTGCTGGTTAAGAAAGAAAAATTTGGACAGTTTTCTCCTCGTCAAATAGAACTGCTGCCGAAAAACAGACAAACATTTACTGCATACCATATTTTTATGTTCAAGATAAATAAGACTTTTGGACAGTTTTCTATTCGTAGAGATTAAAAGTATTGCTGTTTGTTTTATATCGCAAACAACCATTGCTATGACAAGAAAAAAAAATCGTCTCTCCTCTGGGAATCGACCAAATTAATTGAAATGAATTAATCCTAAGGGGTGTTTCTTTTACTTAAAGCATCTACCTGAAACTAATTTTTTGATATTTCAAAAAAATTTATTGCCAGCTTCGAACTCATATAGTCGAACTCTTCTTCTCTCTTATATTGATGTTAATGAACAAGAAAGCCAGTCTAAATGAAAATCTGACATTTTAATTTCTGATATGGAATTAAAAGGAAAAAAAACAATCAATCGTTTTTCTGCATTCAATTTACATGAAACTACGTAATGTTCATGTGGAAAAGCACTAAACTGTAACGGAACAATTCCGCCCTGTCCTAATGCAATTGAACTATATTCGAATGGGATTCATGCTGCTGAATAAATAACGATAAATAATTTATTTGAGAAGTTTTCATTCATACCTCATCGATATAAAAAACAGCCATGTTTGATTGCTACTTACAAATATAGATTCCTACTGTCTTGGACTGAAATCAAGCAATTATTTATTTCCCATTACTTCATTGATATTAATGCTGCTGATAAAAAAATATTAACTCTTTGCAAAATACACAGAAAATGCTTCCTTCAATCGAAATCGCTTCACATAATGATACCTCTCCTGAAAATCTAGTTCAACTCTGTCTGAATTTAATTTTTTTTTGTAATCGTATGGTGCTATATTTCTTCAACGAAATTTTTTCTTGCATCAAAGAATTTAATTTCCTTTTTATATAAATATTGAAAAAGGTGCACTTTCTTCCATTTGTTTGCAGTCTGTTAAACGGATATTACAAGGATTCCTCAAAAGGCTCTTGCCATACTTGGAAATTATTCTGCTTATGCATTAGAAAAGCCCATCACATTTCTTTTTATCCCAAAATTAAATTTTTCTAAGAAAGTGGCGCCTCGTTGTAGCTATGAAATTATCCCGGTTCATCAATTCAGTTAAATTGCTCATTTTCAATTATTTTAATAAAAATATTCTTCTCAAAATGCATAGAAAATGCCTACTTGGAACGAAGTTGTTTTACATAGTCCTGAAATCTCGCCTGAAAATCAGTTGCGTTTGGGTGAGATTCAACTAAATTTTTGCTTTGTTCTTGCACTTATATACAGCATAGAAATGTAAGTTTCTTTATATAATGAGGATTTGAGAAAATAAAGGAGCATTTTTAGCTTCTGTAATAGCTAATATCCGTGGGTAATTAATTAAACTGGCCTGATCTGTCTTTTTAATCATTTATTAAACATAAAGCAGCTACAGCTGAAGACGTCACAAAAACATACACAACAAAAATATATTCGTCATTTTTAATGGTTTGAACAAGTACTCAAAATATAAAAGTTGCCAAATTAAGTTCTTTCGTTGGCTTTAAATCGGGATCTGGCATCAATATTGCAAAGTTTTCAATCGGCTCAGCAACATACCGCCCCTCGCTGGACATTGGTCCTACATCCTGAATTGGGAGGGTTTGTTCGAGTTTGTACCGCAACAACTCGAACAAGTCTATCGGATCCAGCTTTATCTTCTTTATTCGCTCCAACTTCCGATGTAATGTCTTGTGTTTGTGTTTAAAGAATACTAGTTCACCTTCTTTTATGTTGGGCTGTGGATTCTTCCATATCTCTCACTGCTGTAGTTGTTGCAGATACTCCCGACTCCAGAAGTCCCAAAACTTGGATTTAGGCCCTAGATATAGTTCCTCCCTGGAAGTTAAACTGTAAGCAGCATTTTGTTCAGTAAAAGATAGTAACGATAACCCAACCAAAACTTCTCCCTTTGTTAGGGGCTATAGATCGATTGGATCGATGAACAAGGGACTAAGGGGTCTTGAATTCAATATCGCTTCAATTTCAATAACCAACGTGGTAAGTTCCTCAAAGTCCAAACATTTATCCTTGATTACTTCAACTAAGATTTTTGTTCATATATTTTATATTTGCTTCCCAGAGACCACCAAAGTTGGGTGAAGCTGTTGGTATGGAATTCTTGTTGACGCCTTCATCGGCACTGAACCTTTTAATCGAATTGATTTGCATAATTTAAAAAGGGGGATCAAAAGAGTATATGCTTCTTTAAAATCAGTTCCATTGCCACTCCAAATTACTGTAGGTCTTGATCGTCCTACAAATATCTTTTAAGACATTCTTTCAAGGAAGGTTTCAGTTGTTAAAGCAGATATTACTTCGAGATAAGTAGACTTAGTGCTAAAAAATATAAATATGGCGATGTAAGATTTGATGATTACTCTAGTCCTTTTCAAATTAGGTTTCGTTTTGATTAGGTCTGTAAAATCAATTCCCACCTTGTCAAAGGGTGTGGATGGAATGACCCGATCTCTTGGCAAATCGCCCTTCATCTGTTGAATAGTTTTATTGTTTTATTCTAAAACAGGTTAAGCCTTTTTAATTACATTTTGACTTTTGCTAGACCAGCTGGTATCAAGTATTGATGTATAATGAAATAAAAAGTAGTATGAACACTGGAGTGCTTTTTCATAAAAGTATTCTATAAGTGTATTTGGGAAATGGTATTTCTTTGTTCAGAGTAGAGGAAATTTTTGTGACCCTGGAAGATTAGAAAATTTTAATTTTCCACCTACTCTTTAAAGCTCATCATTATCTAAGAATGCATTTAAATTCAGAAGTTGATTAATCTTTGGGAGAACTTTATAATTTTTTAGATTAATTTCAAATGCACACTCTCTCTCATTTGTATAATTTTTTAAAAGCTTTCGTGGCATTTTTTAGGTCTGTTACCTTAAATGATCTTTTTCTGTTTTGCAGAAATGATCTGAAATTATGCAGGAATCTTAGACACCATGTAGTTACTCTAATTAATTTGCTGAAAGAACACCTATTAATTAAATCATACTCAAAGGGATTTACTTTTACCATTGTTGAATTGAGTAGGACGTCCCTTTTCAATTCTATATTGTTTGCATCTTCTTTAATATTTGTCTCATCATTTGTTTTGCCTAATTTAAGACATTTACATTCTTTTTAGACATCAATTTTATCCATGCCACCAGCAGTTAGTTTTTCAACTCATAGACCATTAACCCTCTTGATATTAGATCGGTCAAATAATCAGTTCCAGGAGTGTGATTCCATTCAGAGGGATTGATTAGATTTTGTATTTCTTTAATTCTGCTTTTTATAACCTCTTTAAATCTTTCAAAATCACCCTTCATCCAATTATATACAATTGAAGAGTCTGCTCAGAATAATCGTGTAAGAGGAAAGATAATGCACTTAAATATTTTACAGCCGAACCTTGCTGCTAAAAGAACAACTAGAAGTTCGAATATTAGGATCGAAAGCATTTGTAGAGGGGCTACTCTACTTTTTGAAGCGAGCAAATTTGATTTGATCTCCCTATTTGTCAATAAGGCTTTAATGTACACTACAATTACATGTGCCCTCTTAGAGGCGTCGGAAAAACATTGTAGTTGAGCTTGAGAAATTTCATTGGTTTTTGATTCGGAGAAAAAATATCTAGGTATTTCAAAGAGATGCAAATTTTTTACTTCTTACTATTCATTTGTTTTAATAGTCTGTGTTTTCGGGAGAGGGTCATCCCAGTCTAACCTCAAGCTCCAAATGTCCTGTATTAAACATTTTATCTTGATGGTGAAAGGCCCTAAAAAAAAACCCCACTGCATCAAAAATGCATCCAGCTACTTGGAGAACTTATGGTTTGGAACCTATCTCTTTAGACAAGAATGCCTCTAAGCTTCGAATGTCAAACTGGAATGCATCCAAATCGAGATCCCAGGGTAATCCCTGAACTTTACAAGAAGTTAAGGAGTTACCAATAATTGAACATTTTTCCTCATTTGTTTCTAAACTCGCATCTCTCCATTTATCACGAAGATCAGCTGAGTTAGTTTTCCATTTCCTTAATTCCATTCTCATTTCTTTAAAGATGTTGAAACATTCTAAGCTTATTTAAAAAGCTGAATCACAGTCTCTTTGGCTACAGATCAAATCTTCGACATACCGCGATTTTTCTAGCATTGGATAGGTATCCTATACATCTCTTCAGATGGTGTATGATTGCCACTGCAAGGAAGAAGGGGCTTGATTTGACACCGAAGAGATTTTTACTTCCTTTTCTGGATTCTCCGTCCAGAAGAAACCGTTATAATTCTGATCTTCCTCGGCAATCTGTTTCGAAAAGGCCTTCTTTATATCGGGAGTTATGGCAACAGTTTGCTCTCTAACACCTATCAAAATCTCAAAGGTTCGGAAATAGATTGATACACGTATATAAACAATCATTTAAAGACATTAACTAGATGGATTCTCACAATTTTATAATACTCTCGATGTATTATTAGAATGCTCATTGGCTAGTTTAGCACCAAAAGCGTATGTCAATAAAGATTCTTTTCTTATTACT
The DNA here is from genome assembly GCA_026289955.1 of Argiope argentata. Lineage (NCBI taxonomy): Eukaryota > Metazoa > Arthropoda > Arachnida > Araneae > Araneidae > Argiope > Argiope argentata. The sequence goes on along the minus strand of JAOUZG010011817.1, from coordinate 14,088 downwards.
TTCTACTACAATTTTTCTGAAACTTCACGTGCTATAAATGCTCTCATACTTCCATTATCTAACATTAGTTGTGCTGTTTCAAATTCGTGTGTTTTATCATTGCGTACGAAGGCTGCACATGTTTGAAGAAATATATTACCATGAGAGAAGCTTGGTTTACTTTTATCGTAATGTGAAATTGCGGTAACTACATTCTTATTATCTTTATTAAAATCAGGCCTGTTAGATTGACAGCATATATATTTATTCTTTTTCCTGCATATCTCGCACGTAAAATATCTTCTCTGGTGGCATCTATTAATTCGATGGTTTGGCTTCAAGCATAAAAAACATCTGTCATCTTGGTTTAAAACACTGAGTTTCGTTTCTAAGTCGTTTTGCGAACATAACTCCGATCTATGCTCGCTTTTACAACATAAACAATTTTGGTTTAATGCTGACGCGGAAAACATTGATCTTGTAGTTTTACGCTTGGTCTTGAACTTCACAACTTAACAATTGAGCTGGCTGTGTTTCGACTGAAGTTCTTATTCAATTCGAAGCTCACTGAAGTATCAACTCTTTTTCTATTAAATTTTTCTACTAAAGATCTTCAGGAATCAATTTTATTAAAATGGGATAGAGTGAATTTCTGTACATCTCTGAAGTAGCTTTTTATAATTCCAAACTTCTTAGATTTATTTTTCAGTGATATCGTACAGCTTTCTAAGACCATAAATGTTACTTGAATCGGTAACTGGTAGAAGATTTAGTAATTTTGACATGTGTGCGTTAATAAGCAGCTCTTCTGTGCAAAATCTTTGTTTCAATAATTTTAAAGCCTGATCATAATTCTCAATCTGAGAGTGCAAAGCCACACCTCATAACAGAGACTTTAATAATAAGAATTTATTTATATTTGACAGAAATTTGTAATTATTAAAAGAATTTTGAAATTGATTTCAAAATTCTAACCACCAACAAGGATGTCCATAATATTTTTCAATCGTAAGTTTAGGCAGTTTTATGGTCTTAAAATTATATCCGCTTACTGGCACGGTGGATGAACTTTCAGACCTGTTTTTTATTGCATCAGAATTTGGATTTCCTGTAGTAGCTAATAAAGAAATATTCGATGTTATTGATTGGCCCTCTGATTTGTCTTGTAAACATTTTAATTGCGCGAATGGACAGTAGATTAGAACACCGTCTCATACCCCCGTATCTGTGGCCATTCTGGTCATTTCATGGTTTGGTGAGCATGTTGCGGGAATTTTATTGAAATATAATTAATAATTACAGTAAGAAAAAACAAAAACAAAACTACTTGAAGATTTTAGAAGCCTATAAGATATGATAATGTGAAAAGCCGCTTACAGAGATTTTCGGCTTTGATAAATAATTTGAAACAATTTTAGACTGAAATGTAAAATGTCTTATAATATAAATACATTCAGTATTCATTTACTTTTATGACAAACTAGGTGACGTAGCAGGTATTAAAATGAGATAGAAAATAATTTGTCCAGTTGGCAAGAAGAAAAACTGTTTGATTGTAGTGTAAAATAGGAAACGGCTTGTTTTACCCTCAGTTTTTGTGAGTATAAGACTTCATGTTGAGGACTAGGAAGATGAGAATAAATTTTCCAATTATAAATTTAATTATGCAGTGGATTTTTTACCTGGATAGACGGTTGCTGGAGACTCTTTTCAGCCATTCCAGTTCATGGCTTGGTGAGGGTTTTTTTCACATGCCAAGAAATTGTGAGAATACATTCCGTGGCATAATGAAATGCCGCGCCAGTCCCACCAAAATTGGATTGGTCACTCTCAGAAAGGTTGAACCTTTTAAAGTAGGCTGGAGAAGGGCCGTATTTTGAGAAGAAAATAATATCCTCTCTGGTCCAGTTTGTGAAATGATGGTTGACTGAAGGCAGAATAGTGAAAACTCCCCTGCCTGTGTCACCATTGCTACAATATCCTTGCCCTTCCTCTAGCATGTCTTTCCGGAGCATGGCTTTTATATATAGTTTAGGGAATTACTTTGCATATAAGATTGTCCATTTCGAGTTGCGTCCTTTGTTAGTTGGTCTGCTTTTTCACTGTCTATATTTCCCGCATGCGTTTTAACCTATGAGATTGTTACTTTTGGATTTGTAAGCAAGACACAAAAAATTTCTCTTGCTATTTGGTTTTTACTTTTTGGATTAGAAGATGCCATTATACAAGCCTTATCGTCGACATTTATTTTAAAATAGTTGTTTTTGCAAACTGAGATGCATGTTTTATTGCTTCATGTAGTACAGTGAGTTCAGCATGAAAAACACTATTGCCATTCAGTTTGGCAGACCATTGGTAGGACCAGAAATCATTTAAGGACACAAAACGCAGCTCCAATCCCATGTTCTGTTTTTGAGCTATCTGTGAAGATATTAATATTGTTCATTTGATATATATTTATTCCTTCTTCCAATGAGATTTGGGTGGGATTGAGATGTTTTGAGGGGTGAGTTGACCGGCTATTTGCTTTCTTGTCTAGCTCTTCTGGTGGAATCTGTTATGCTCTGTGCACAAGAGGAATTCTTAAGAGATATATTGATGTTAACCTGGTTTCAAATTGTAATTGTAATTGCAAGTGCAGGGGTGGGATACCGAGAATGGTTTGTAAAGCTGATGATGGAGTATTCACCAGAATTATAGAGAAGAAATGGTCTTTCAATGGAGATGAGTTTCCTCTTCTTTCTGCATGTCGGGTTTAGACAAAATTTTAATATTCAACACCACACCACACCTCCGTTTCTAGGGCTCAAATGGCCCCTTTCGGTTTTGGTATAGATGTAGGTGGACTTTATTAAAAAACAAAACAAAAAAAAACGTTACACAGTTGTTACATTATTGGAAATAAACATACAGGAGACAAAATACACAAACATATAACATAACAATAAGTCATACAAATTAGAGTGAAGAAGGTCTGGAGTTCAACAAAATGGATGAATGAATATCATAATGTACAGTATGGATGAAAATATGAAGGAATAAAAAATTAGTTACTTGAAGTGTAAAAAGGATTTATTATAAAAATGCGTGATATTAATTGATACTCAAAAACTAATAAGCTTAACCGAGCCGTAACAGTTCTCCATGATCAATTAGAAATCTAATCATGTTTATGATTCTTTTTTTGGAAGATGAATTATTAAGAACTCTTTTAAACCAAAGACTTTCTAGCGAAGATGAGGGCTTTCGAAGGTGCCATGAAACCGTAAAAGGGCAGGATGTTGCAAAGTGGATGGGATCGCCGACTTCCCCACAAGAGCAATAGTCGTTTTCTGATAAATGGAACCGGTGAAGAAAAGAAGGGAATGGACCATGTCCTGTTACAAACAAAATTTCTTCAAGAGTCCAGGAGAGTGGTTGCAGTTTTACTGTTTTTATAATTTTATATACAGAACGCCCCGTGTTTCCGCTATCACAAAGAATTTGCCATTTTCTTATAAAACATTTTTGAAGTTGATGTCTAAGATGACACCGGGGTTTCGGAGCTTCCATCAATATACGATCATTGATTGAGGATTTCGCTAGGATATCAGCTTCTTCTTTACCCCTATGACCAACATGGGATTTGATCCATTTTAAGAGAATATTTGGATTTTGGACAAGTAAGGACTGGATGTCTCGGACAAGTTGATGAGGGAAATGGGGATCTTGAATTGCCAGCAAACTTGAATGACTGTCTGCCCAGATTTTAATCTTCTCATTCTCTTCACTGGCTCGCAAAATAGCCGTTTTCAGGCCAAGCAATTCGGCTTGAAACACAGAATAGGATTTTTCCAATTTTCCTTTCCATTCAAGGACTTTCATGCCGGTTTTAAATGCACAATATGAACAACCTGTTCCTAGCTCTGTTTTGGTCCCATCTGTGTAGAATGTTAGATTATTAACCTCTTTAAAGGATTCGAGTGTTGAGACTTGATTTTCTATTTCAAATAAAGAAGGGTGGATGGTGATATGTTTAACTTTTTCTTCATATTCTCCTGGATAATATGTTACAGCTTCAAATTCTGTTTCTTTCTTCAAGCAAGTAATGTTGATATAAAGGGCTTCTTGTTGAGCCTTCAGGTGAAGTGGCATGATGCCTGTGATCACTTGCAGAGCAGTTGTTGGTGTTGTACGATATGATCCAGTGATATATAGCAGGAAGATCCTCTGAATAGTTGTTAATTTTCTCTCCAACCTGGGAGATAAGAAAAGAGACCATGCATTTACACCATGAAGAAGCATTCTCTCGGTGACTGTTTGATACAGGATTCTTCTGAATTGTTGTTGTTGTAATCCCTAGCGAGGACCAGCTATGCGGCAAAGTTGATATTGGCTGATAGCCTAAGAGCCTTGTTTTTGAATATGAGTGATCCAATTTAGTTTTTCGTCTATTATTCCCAGATATTTTAGCGATGAAGTTCTTAGAGGTTGGGTATTCCATAGAACAGTTGGCCCTCTGGACAATTTTCCTATAAGTAATTATTGTGATTTTTCTATTGATATTTCAAATTGATTTTTATCGGTCCATATTTTAAAAGTTTTAAGAACTGAGTTTGTATATTTTTCTAATTCGCGTCGAGTTCTCCCGCTGATGACAAATGCGAAGTCGTCTGCATATGCTTGCAAGTGAATTTCTCTTGGCCAATCTGTTTTTAAAATTTCATCTACAACTATGTTGCAAAAAAGAGGAAATGTACAAGATCCTTGAGGGCAACCTTGTGTTTGCTTCCAAAGTGCTGGACCGTCACTTGTTTGAATTGCCACTTTGCGATTGGAATGGATGTTTATTAAGGTTTCTGAGATATTTGTTTTCTTATAAAGTTTACTGAGACTTTTTCTTGTAATTTCATATTTTAAGTTGTCAAAAGCACCTTTGATATCTAATGAAATGACTATAACATAATGTTCTCTTTCCTTGTCCACTTTGATATTATCCAGCAATTTTCGAAGAGCATGATTTATTGATTTGCCTTCTGTGAAACCAAACTGGTGTGGGTGTAACACTTGCTGCTTATGAAGAGTAAAATTAACTCTTTAGAGAAGTAATTTTTCCAATAGTTTTCCTAAGGTTGGAAGGAGAGAAATGAGCCTATAAGACTTTAATATATTTTTCCCCTTTCCCTTTTTTGTGAAAAAGAACAATTAATCCGGTTTTAAAAGAAGTTGGGAATTTTTTTAACTGAAGGCATTTGTTCATGAGCATGGTTAATAATTCTGGAAAGCTACTGTGGATAATCGATATAATTATAGCATCAATACCATCGTAACCGAGGGCCTTGTTTTTAGGAAGCTTCTTAATATTTTCAATTTCTGTTTTGGTAAAGGCTTCTTCAGAATTACAAAGAGTGAAGTGAACTTTTGTTTCTTCATCCGCCACCTTAGGATATAGCTGTTGAAGGATTTTACTCGCAAAGTCTCTAGCATTTCCTGTAAACGAGTTCTCCAACAAGTTGAAAATTACTGAGGGTGGCTTTGCTACATTTGTTGAATTAAAAGGAGCTCTAAAAGGGGAACTTGCTTTTGAGCAAAATTTTCTCCAAGCGCTTCGCTTCGCATGAAGGATTTCCTTTTTGTAGATTGCTTTATTCTTTGAATAAATTTTCTGGTAGTGTTCTCTCAAATCTCCTGTGCTCTTCTTCACGCGTCATCTCAGTGCATTTAATTCTTTTTTCTTTATTTCCAGATTTTTATTCCACCAAGAAATATTTGGTATTGTGGAAATTTTCCTAGTTTTGTATGAGTGTAGACATGAATCCAATATTTCCAATTGAAGTTTTTCTGTAGCGAAGTCGAGATTTTCAGCTGTTGAATATTTTTGTATGATTTCTATTATACTGGAGAGTTTTCCTTCGAAATGAATGCAAAACCTTTTGTGTCCACCAAATTTTGTTTTGTATCTTAGATAAGATAGTTTAGAAATATCAGATTTTATAATCATTTTAATAAATTTGTTATAGCTGAGAGACTCATTTTCCATAACCTCCCAGTCTCATAAATTAGCCAGGATAGGGTTTGAAGCCATAGTTAGATCAGGCCAGCCTTCAGCATTTTGGCGTTGAAAAGTGGGTTCTGCGTCTGGAGAATTTAAAAGCTGGAGGTTTTTTTCAGCTAAGAAATTTTCCATTTGATATCCTCTATTATTATTTGCACGGTAACCCCATCGGATACTATGTACATTCATGTCAGCACCTATGATTAGGTTTTCATTCTTTAATTTGGAGAGGGAGTCGTCAAGTTCTTTGATAATTTCTTCAATATTCGTGGCTGGGGAAGAATATGCAGAAATTAGAGTTAAAGGCTTATCTCTATTAGGAATTTTGACTGTAACTGTGTTCTCATCTGAAGCAAGGAAAATTGGAGAACTGCAAGAAGGTAAAAAGATAATACCTGCCTTTCCATTTCCGGACAACCAGCTTGTCCCCTGGCAGGGAAGACCTTCTATACTCCCGTTTCTCACATAAGGTTCTTGAACTAGGAAGATGTTTGGAGTGATCGTCTGAGCTATTTGAACAAGAGAGGTTGTTGCTACTTTAGATTTGGCGAGATTGATCTGAATTAATTTTAGAGAATATTGATACATTTTAAAGGAGAGGTGAAAAATGAGACTGATCAAAGAAAAGGTTCTAATGCGAATTGAGTAGATCAAGAATCATTATTAAAATAAATTTTAGCTTAGTAACTCACTGTCTTTTGGTATGAATGTATCTCTCGTATATAGAAAGAGCAGCGGAGTGTCGGATGTCCAAGTCAGTGCCCTTCTTATGGTTAGATTCATCACAATTTATGCAGACTGGATGCTTGGCCGTACAGGTTCGGGTGTCATGATTCTCTGTACAAATTGCGCAGTATTTCTTCTTTGCTTTACACTCATTTTGGATGTGCCCAAAATTTTGGCAGGAAAAACAACGATGGACACTGTAAAATTCTTTTATTCTGTAGATGTTCCAATTCATTATCAGTTTCCCAGTTGCTTCGAGAGTGAAAAATGCAGATGTTGGGAGCTGAACAACCCAATTTTGGTGTCCCTCGTCACGCCCTTTCAGTTTAAATGATAATTCTATTAAGTTTTTGTCGCATTCAGTGGCCAGTTCAATCGCATTTGTAACTTCTTGTTCGGTTACATCTTTTGGTACATTATAGATAATGCATTTAGGAAGTCTCTTCTTTGGTACTCTGTGAACTATATTTTCCTTTAATTCTTCGGTGCTCTGGATTTTGTTAACGAGCTTTTCGATATCATCTTCATTCTCACAGTATATTGCTATTCCTTTGTTACGAATTTTCCGAAACGATTTTATTTTGATTCTTTCATTAGTGGGCTTGAGTTTGGTGCTTAAAAGCTTTTCTACTGATTCAGCATCAGGACTTTCTTTATTTTCTTTTGTTGTTTCCTTAGAAGCCGGATAAAGCAAAATAGTGTGTTTAGACTTATTTTCCCCTTTAAGAGCTTCTGCATATGTCCTTTGAATAATTGTATCTTGCTGATGCTGACAAGTAGCTGAAGTTGTGGAAGGCTTGGGAGATTTTAAAGCAATTGCAGAAGGGAAAGCCTGAAGCAACTTTTTGGCGATTAATCTTTGATCATCGGCGATTCGGTATTTAAACTTAAGTTTACTGTCTATAATTTTGTACAATTCAGATAGAATTTTATCACTAGATAGGCGATTGACATCCATAGCTAGAAAGTCTTTTTGATTCATCGACTAATCATTTGAAGACTTGGGGGATTTCTTAAAAGTTATTCTTTAGGAAAAATACAGGATAAGATCAGAAGGATGAGCAAAATAATTAATAATTGGACAAGGAAATGTAATGCTAATTTAAGATAATATAAAAATTTTGCCGAAGTTAAAACAAAATATATAAGAAAGAAACACTACTACTAAGGAGAAAATATTTGATTTTAACTTTATATCTAAAGAGTTAAATAATTGAGAATGATAACGATAGATTTCTTGATCAAGACTCGTATATTAAACTTCCTTTTTTAACCAAGCAACTGAGATATGATGACTATTCGGTCACATAAGCCAATTAAAAAATTTAAAAAGAAAGAAAGATGTTTCCATTCAGTATATGAACCGCCTGGATGCCATTACAAGTATACAAATCAATTGTACAATCAATTTACAATACAATCAAATTGTATTGTAAATACTATTTGATGTTATACATTATTGGAACTAATAAGAATGCTGCACAAATAAAATAAATTTTACAGATTTTCACTTTTACTATTACATACAAAAGAAATTTTTACAAAATAGGAAATTTCTTTTCCATTAGTAGGGAATAGAAGTGTCGACTCTTAGAAAACTAAACTTTAAAATAGGGAGCAGAAATGTAGCATTTAGTGCGTGATCTTACTATTCAAAAGTTCCAGCAGTAATGTTCCTGATATTGATGTTATTTCAAAACAAAGCAAAAAAAATCAAAATCGATCATACCATGGCTGATTGGAATTCGTGGCATTGCAGTCAAGTAAAGTCCTTTGACGATTCAGCTGTTTCCCTTTGCGATATAGCAGGTATGGGAAACTTTTTACTCAGGAGGTTTTGCTTGCCGACGGGTAGCTTTACACTCACTGCACTGGGGAGAGAGCGGGGTCGAAGGTCATCGGCTTGCTTACTTCACTTCGAGGGGCTGGGGGACGGGGAGGAGTCGAAGAGTGTGTCGTCGGTACTTGATGGGAAGGGCGTCTACTGTTGAAGGTAAGCCTCAGGAGAATGGCGAATTCCTTGCAGACTTTTCCAAAAAAGAGGAAACGGCTATTGAGTACTGTCCATTGGATGTTCACAGATAACTTTAGCCTGATTAATGGATTCCAGATGCGGAAAATAAGTGCCAGCACTTATGTTAGGACGGCTAAAATTTTGCTCTTCATTCTTTTTCCCTATAGATGGCGCTCCTCGGGTTTAGACAACACTCTGAGAAACCATGGGTGAGCATTCTCTCAGTCACTGTCTCATAGAGAACTCTTCTCTGTTTTTGAGAGATTCCCCATGTGCTGCCAGCGATTCTTTTGAGTTTTTGATGCATTTTAAGGGCATTTTCTCCTTGTTTCTCTATATGCCCCAACCAGTTTAATTGGACATGAATATGAATTCCTAGATATTTAAAATATTTAGCTATCTTTATGATGCCTCCATTCCAAGTGATTCCGGGCCACTTACTGAACCAAATATGGATTGTTTTTTCAGTGGGGATGGATAGTTGATTATTAGAGAACCAGGACTTTAAATTTGGCTATTGTAAATTGAATTTATCTTTCAAGGCTATTTTTGTGTTCGCTTCGATAACGTACAAAATTATCTGCAAAGGCTTGGATATGAACCCTTTCTGACCAGACCTGTTTGGGAATTTCGTTTGGCTACAATATTCCTCAGAGCCGGGCCATTGCATGATCTCCGAGAACAGCCTTGTTTTTGATCTTTCATAGTTCTGCTTTCTGGAGTCTCAGAAAAATAGACGATAATTTTTTTCATTGTATTCGTATTGAGTTTTGAAATATTATGTAATGTTAATATTTGAAGAAAAATTCATTTTGTTTATCCATGGATGATGCATAATGCATAATTTTCCCTCATAGTATATGCAGATTTGACCACCTTCGAAGGTTAAATATTTTATTCTTTGGAACTTCTTTCTTAAGAAATTCAATTATGCTTATATGTAGAGCATTTTGAAACGGTCTTTAATAAATGAACAGAAAAGGGTGAAGTGAAATTTTGTACTAACATATTCATACAAGAGTGACGGCGCAGAGGTGCACATCCCCCCCCCCATGATTCTTGTCGCAAATTCCCCCCAAATTGACATCCATACTTAAATTTTTGGATAGTATGGGGAATATTGTTACCTTCCTAACAAATTGGAACAATAAAGCATTTCTAATTTTAGATAGTGTATACTTCTTTAAATATATATTTTTTTCGTGACATTTCTGAAGTATCGAGTTCCATGAACACCGGTACAAAAAACAATAAAAATGTAAGGAGAGTGTGCCCTCGATCCTCACGGAAAATTTCAAGAATAATCTAGGTTTAAATAAAAATTTCTGCGTAATTAACGGATTTCTCCCGGCTAAAAAAATTACTTAATTCCATATCTTTTAATAAGTCGATATTTACATTATACAAATGATTTTCTGAACAGTAGTTTTTTCTGTGCTCAGTCGAAAGAACAAATCGATTCAATATTTCCTCATTGGTGCTTTCTTTTAAAATGTCTTCATCACTACATAGGATCATCAGGATAGAGAGAGACATTCGTTACGTAGTTTGCTTCGCAGATAATTTTTCACTATTTTCAACTTGCTCATAATCCTATCTGCAGAACAACTGGTGACTGGACGAGACAGAAAAATCGTATAGTAAACGCAGGTTTGACAGCCCTTAGAGATTTAAATGGCACCAATATGTTCTAATAAACACCCTTCTTAACCATTGATGTACAATTTGTTGGTCATCAGTTTTTTTCATCGTCAGTGTCAGTTCCTGATGTTCTGTCATCTTGGTGGGGTGAGACTGCTTTGGCCTTATCGTTATGGGTTTTCTCTCCTAGAAAAGCTACATCATTTATGTTGATGCTAGAGTATGTAGCTTTGTAGACAGTGACAAATGTTTCCAGGTCGTTAATGATTTGTTGTAAATCATAAAATTCCCATGGTTCTTTCAATTTCTAAATTTTTACTCGAATTCGTTGGGTCAGCTTCACTCAAAATTCACTCTTGACTAAATACTGATATATGGGTAACTAAAGCTAAGGTTCTTTCTGGGAATCTATCATATATGCTGCTGCAGAAATTCAAAACTTGGTAATACACTTCAACTTTAATTTTTTAAAGGGCTCTACTATTATTTCGTCCACAGCCATTTCATCCATGAACTTTTTCTGTTTCGGCGAATAAGTTGTACTACATTGTGCTCTTCACAAAAATCAGCAATTTCTGATTTTGCTAATTTGTTTTTTGAGGCAGCAATAATTTTAGGAGAGACACTGTAGTCAATAGCATGAGATTGTAAACACTTTGTTATATGTGAGGGTATTTTGAAAATGGTTTTGACTACAAGTATGGTAGAAACTAAGTCCAAAAGCATTTTGACCAAACCACTTGCCGATACCTTTGTGTCATTGTCAAGGCATAACTCTGGAAAAGTCTATTTTATTATGTCAAAACAGGTTATCACTGTCTTCAGAGCATCATTAGGCTTGACCATCTGGTTGTTAGTACTCTCTTCAGCCGTTGTTTTCTTTGGGTTTTGTTTCCTTTTTCCAAGTTTTTTTATAAAAACATGTCTTTTGTGCCCTGGCATGAAAACGTAGCACTCTTCCAAGAACTGGAATAAATGTCCCGTTCGTGGACACATTTCTAACGATTTTTCTACAACCAAAGCGAATAGGCGAGAGCAACATCATATGTAAAAAAATTTTGGATGATCTTTTAGTATAATCATTTTTAGGCCAATGTATTTACCTCTCATATTGCCTGCTCCGTCCATACTTTGACCCACAATATTATTGGGATCAAGACTTAGTGAGCTCAAACAATTAATTACTTCTTTAGCAAGATTTTCGCGAGTTGTGTCTCCGGAAGTAAAAACTTTAACTAGCCATTCCGCAGTTTTTACACTTGTCTTAGAGAAGCCTTGTGAATCAAGTTGTTCTTCTACATGGCGAATCAAAAGAGCCGAGCATTCATTTTTGCTGACGTCTTGGTTTGAATCTAGTATTATTGAATGCACTTCGGTTGTGCTTTATTTTTGAAACCCCTATTTCACTCATTACATTTACAAGATCATAAATATTGCGATAACTCAAAAAAATTAGATCCTTATTGACTCTAGCTTTGTCGATCTTCTCAATGTAAACCTTTGCATCAGGACTATACTTGCTTAGAACTCTGGACAGTCCTAAAAGTTTACCTTTTACGGAATTCTTATTTCAAAATCCAAGCTTTGTTCGCTCAAGAATCGACATCAATTCATGATTACTGACTCTACCTCATGGTTGTTTTGAACTATTTTGTCTGTCTCCTCAGCCATAATTGAGTCGATCCATTTTTGAAATATCCATTAGACTCTAGTGATTTCGGTTGATATGTGATTTTTAGTATTTTCATGTAAAACAATATCTCTATCTCCCAAATGATTTGTCCATCCTCTATATCCTGTGGTTTTGCAAATCTGTCTTTCGTTAGGAGAGCGAATAGCAGTCATTGCAAACAAAAAACAGAATCACTTTCTTGGCTGTAAACAAGCCACTTCCAAACGATTAATTTTTTATTTGGTAAAACAGCCTTCTTCCAGGATTAGCTAAACTTTCTTCCATTAGTAGTAGGAATGTTAATTGATTTCAACTCTTGATTTTCTAAATTAAGAGCTAAATTTATGATTTCAGTTGACAACTTCGTATTGCCAAAAAAGCAGGATTGATCAGGTTACCTTCTACTTCCCTTTCCACAAAAGGTTTTGCCATGGAACACACTTCTAATTACATTTCGTCGTCAAGTTGAGAATTTTGTACGATTATGCCTTCCCCGTCTTTTAAGTTTGACATTTCTGAGTTATGCATAGACTTAATGTCACTTGTGATACTTTCCCCAATACTCTCACCTGCATCTTGACTGACTGTATTAGAATTGTCTGAGCTCTTGGCTGAAGAACCCTCTTGATGAATGTTGAAACTTTCTATAGAGCTTCCGCCAGAGTTCGATCTAAAAGAATAATGGTCGAGATAATTGTACATATCTGTAGCTAGTAAGTCGATAACTAACATGAACAACTGTTTTAAAATATGTTCGTACAATTATTCAATCTTGTGCACACTCCTCAACAGGTCAATATTATTTTGCCCACCACAACTTACCTTGGTTCCGATCCTGTAGAGCTTTCATGGTACGGCACCAATGGCCCATCTCCATCTTTGGTTTCTAAAATCTTGTATTTAATATCTAGATTATTTCTCAATTTGTACATTTTTTTTCTTTTTGCAGTGTTCTGCCCACTTATCCAATCTATGGACTGTATTACACATAAGTTCTAAGTATTTATACTTAAAAATTCTTTTAAGTTTACGAGGTGTTTTTAGTAAAATATCAGTGAGTTGTAGTCCATCACAGATATATATAGAAAAATGCTGTATACTCTTGCGTAAATCACCTGTCTCTATATTGGATTGAGAAAAACTAGATGATTGTAGTTTACAATAAGTAACTCGCGACACACCAAACTTCACCAAATCAAAACACGTCGAATAACTAGAAGACAAGCGGGAGGGGAGCATCTCAGAGCGGCGCTGTAAGACGGTGAACTACGATCTGTGCATCACGTGACGTGAACACAGGATATGTAGTGTAAGCACAGCCGGTACAAACAACAATATTCTTGTCGTCCAACTTTGAACAATCCATTGCATTTTAATTTAGTGCTTACAAATTTACGAGACAACACACATGCAAGTGTGCAGATTGATACGATTCAATTCAAAACTGCACATGCATATTGAGAAAACCCCTCCCATCTTCCCTAGTTTTTTTTTTTCAAAATCACACCCAAAATTTCGTCTGATGTCGCAACATTCGACATCAAACAGGCTGTGGCCACCCCTGTGATGGCGGGATGGTCAAAACTTAAAAATCATAACAAAATGATTATTTTTCCTTTCCTGTCAATTTCTAAACAAATTTTGTTGTGTGTTCGTAAATTGAGAAATGCTTTAAATAAAATCAAGAATGTATTAGAAATGCCTAATTTTCATGCTTAGCAAATTGCGAAAAAAAAGTGTCTTTCGAAATAAAATACCCTAACTCTTCACGAAAAAAACATACGACTACATAGAAATTAAAATTTTCCACGTTACCGACGAGATATCTCGTTTTTCAGACACTTCCCTTTGCAAGATTCTGTGTACTAAAATTTGTCCGTTTTGCCATATTAGATTGCTTAATATTAGATTAGTAGTTTAGATTTAGTAGAGTTAGATAATTAGTATTAGATTAGTAGTTTAGTATTAGATTAGTAGTTAGATAATTAGTATTAGATTAGTAGTTTAGTATTAGATTAGTAG
>JAOUZG010011811.1:0-12455 GCA_026289955.1 Argiope argentata | reverse complement strand
ATTTAAAGTACAAGGGCAAATTTATCACCATGCTGGATCACTACTAATCTTGCTAAATTCTGATCACAAATATCCTCAGATATATTTATTGGAAAATAATGACGAACAAATCAATAGATGGCGCCAACTGAATATCAGTACTAAACAAGAGATTGTCAATGAATTACAAAATTTGTTTGAACAACACAATGAATTAAATAATTAAAAACCGTCAATGAACAAAGGACATCTGAAGATTACAAAGTAACCATAAAGGCAGATAAAACACCTATTGGTCAACATCGAAGACAATTCAACGCACCAATAATCGAGGAAGTGGCAATTGTCATGGCTGAAGAATTGAATTATCGCGATATAACTCTTCATCTTCCAGAAAGTATCAAAAACGCATCTTTCATATGATGAATTGCAATATCCCATTCTTTTCTGGCAAAGATAGCATGGATATCATTTTAATTTTAATATGAGAAGTCCTATAACTAATGTGGATAATAACAAAAAGTTCTGTGCTATGAATTATTATGCATATCGAACGAAGATTCGGGGGAAAGCTGATAACCATGTATTGAAATGCATAAAATTAATTCATCAATGCATTGTAGGCATGTATGCAAAAATAAAAAGTGAAAGACTCCTCTATACGACTAAATAAAAGTGAAATTGCGTTCTGAAAAGTACCTCCATTTACGTGATGTAGGTGTAAATACTGGCAATCTCAGTGAATTGGGAGAAATGATTATTTTACCATCCACATTTACAGGCAGCCCAATACACATGCATGAATATGCACAAGATGCAATGACGTAAGTTCGTGCATATGGTCATCCAGATTTTTTCATCACATTTAAATGCAACTCTGCATGAAATAAAATAAGGGAGCTTTTATTAACTGGACAATCAATCACCATCAGATCATCATCATATTGTGGCACGTGTATTTAAACAAAAATTAAAATCTTTAATGTATTTTATTGTACAGCACCATGTATTTGGAGAGACGCGCTGTTGGATGTATTCAATTGAATGGCAAAAAATAATTTTACTACATGAGCATATTTTAATATGAATGATGGAAATGATAACGTCAAACAGAATTGATGGAATCAGTTCTGTAGAAATACCAGACATTGAAAATGGTAAAGATTTGTACGATATTGTTTCGAAAAACATAACATTCATGGCCCACTAAATAATAATTCACCATTCATGTCAGATGGAAAGTGCACAAAGCGGTATCCTAGAGACTTATTTGCTGAATCTATTACAGGCAATGATGGACATCGAATCTATCGATAAGAATCTGCCGAAGATGGTAGAAAATCCATTATATCCATCCGAAAATCCATCAATAATACTCAACAGTATTATTGATGTTGATAATCGTTGGGTAGTAGAACCATAGTCTCAATTACTACTAAAAACGTATAACACACACATAAATGTCGAGTACTGCAATTCAGTGAAAGCTAAAAAATATATTTGCAAGTTTGTGAACAAAGGAAGCAAAGTGGCACTTTTTGGAGTGCAAAATACAACGGCATTTAACGATGAAATCACCCAATATCAACACAAACGCTACATAAGTTGGAATGAGGCTGCATGCGCATTTTATCCTTTTTCCATTCATGAGCGATATCCAATGGCTGCTCATTTAGCAGTTCATCTTGAAAATGGACATCGTGTGTATTATACATCAGAAAATGTACGTGCAAGAGCAATGTCTCGAACACCAACAACATTAACGGAATTTTTCCGATTATGTAGAAAGGTACCTTTGCAAGGACACTACTGTACTCTGAAGTACCAACTTATTTTACGTGGAATATATCAACAAGAAAGTTTCAGTGTCGCAAACATGGTAAAGCAGGACAAGGACACCTAAATTTATATTCCACAGAGACACTGGGTCTGTTCACTGTGCATCCAGCGCGCAGATTGCATTTACCTAAGATTATTATTAAACAATGTTCGTGGACCAACATAACTTTCCAAGAATTAAAAACAGTCAAGGGTCATGTGTGTGCTACATTTCGTGAGGCTTGACAGAAATTAAATCTTTTTGAAAACGATGCTCATTGGGATATTTCATTCGCTGATCTTTTAATACAGTTCAACCCCAGCAGATAAGTACACTAATTTCCACCATACCAACTACATTTTTTCCGGCTAATCCAAAGCATATTTGGGGAAAATAAAGACTATACGAGTGAAGACATTTCGTACCACATGATAATCCCAACATTCAATTTAAATCAAATATATACAATGAAACATTGATTTCAATTGAATATGTATGTTTGACAATAGCTAACTAACCATTGACAGAATTGGGGAGGAATGTCCCCAATAGAACTGGTAATTACATTTCCGATCGTGATATGCAATGATATACAACGAGAAATGCATTTCGATGTTAATGAAGTAAAACATTTGTTCAAATTAATCTGCCGAAATTGGTCTTAGCACAACGAATAGCATATGACACAATTATAAATGCAATAGCTAACAAGAGTAGCGGTTTATATTTCTTAGATGCACCTGGACGCAGTGGCAAAACTTCTTATTTCAGGCAATTGTAAGATCACAAAAAATTATTGCACTTGCTATTACATCATCTGGTGTTAAAGCAACTTTTTTGGACGGTGGTCGAACATCTCATTCAGTATTGAAATTGCCATTAAATATGCAGGTAATTGAAACTCCAACATGTAATATTAGCAAATATTCTGGGATGTGAAAATTTCTAAGATCATGTCAGCTTATAATGTGGAATGAATGCACCATGGAAAACAAGAAATCATTGGAAGCACTAAATTGCGCATTGAAAGATATGAGAGGAAATGAGCAGAACTTTGGTGGTGCAATTATTTTGCTAACTGATTATTTTCGACAATCTCTATTAGTTAAATTAAGTTCAACACCTGCAGATGTATTGAATGCATCTCTCGTATAATCAGTGATATGTCGGTATGTAGAGAAAATATCTTTTAGAACAAATATGCGTGTTCAATTACAACAAGATGAATCATCTAAACGATTTGCAAAACAATTTTAGATATCGGAAATGGTTAAAATGGAAATAGACGAATCCACACACCGTATTTCATTGCCAGAAAATTTTGTAACATTGTGAAACTCACTGATGAATTGATTGCCAAAGTTTTTCCAAATTTATCTCAGAAATATAAAAATAATCAATGGGTAAGTGAGCGTGCTATATTGGCAGCTAAGAACATTGATGCGCATTTAATAAACTGAAAAATTCAAAATGAAATACCTGATGAAGAAGTAACATAAATCTATAGATACTGTTGTCAATAACGATGAATCAGTTAATTATTCAACAGAATTTTTAAATTCATTGAATTCAAAGAATGCCACCGCATATATTTGAAAATTGATTCCCCAATCATTCTTCTACGAAATAGAAAATCCACCACGACTATGCGATGGGACTGTGCAATCAGTAAAAACATTAATGAACATAATTGAGGCATTTATTTTAAATACAAAACAAAGGGAAACATGTGCTATTACCACACATTCCCATAATACCAATGGATAATCCGTGTGAATTCAAACGTCTACAGTTTCTTGTACTACTAGCCTTTGCAATGACAATTAACAAAGCACAGGGACAATCATTGCAATTAGGTGATTAAATTTGATAAATCCGTGCTTCTCACACGGACAGCTGTACGTTGGGTGTTTCCGAGTTGGAAAACCATCAAATTTATTTGTTCTTGCACCTTGGAGAAAAAGCAAAAATGTTATACACCAACAAGTACTACTAAAATAAAGCAACACAGCAACGCTGAGCGGTTACAGCTAGTTTTTTAATATATAAACTGTAAAAACTGGTTCCAAGAATTCCACTCGGGAACAGAAGACAGGAAACTTCAACAAAGCAACCATTGCTCATTAATTAATGAGAAAAGGAGACGTAAAATGTGCCCTAAACATATATATAAGCCTTTAAAATGATTTTATGCCTTCATTTTCTTCAACATGGAAACAATTTCATATCAAAATATCAGATTTTAATTTCTACTGATTTTCGGAAAAAAAATAACGATTGACATTCAGTGAAAAAAATTCTCAATGTCGAAGTTAAAGATTTCTTGCAGAATATCCAGAAGAAAATGCAATTCTGGAGACAGCAAAAAAAGAGAAACCAACGTTTTTTTTTTAATTATAAATGAGAGTTAAATTATTTTTCTCGAAATATTCACGTCATCTATGAAAGGGTACAATGTCAGAACAGAAAATGTCTCTTTCTACTGCATTATCGTTGAAAAGAAAAGTTTATTATTTATATGTCAGTATTTAATATGTCAGAATGTTCCCCTGGAAAAAAGAATCCGTACCTTGGCATCAACTTTTCCGTAAAATGATACAATACGGAAAATAATTTTAAAAATGAAATTGTATGAAACCAAGGTGGCAGGATGTTACTTTTCTTGCCATTTTGCAGGAAAGTAAATTTGAAATGACACTAAGTTCAATTTTTAATTCACACTAACTGTAAACATTAGTTCCAAGATAAATTTTTGGAAGGAAAGTGTATAGAGGCACATTAAAGGCTACATTTTTTTTCTTTTGTGTTTACAGAGACTAAAAAATGCAAAATTTAGATTTTATTTTTATAATTTTTTTATGATTCTTGTTTGTAGAAAATAAAATATGGAAATAAAATTAGTGAATAGTGTTTTTATGTAAACTGAAGAAATTGAAACCAATATTTCCATTCGAGATCAAACGAAGGCTTGAAACGTCGACAAAACAGCCATTCTTTATTAATTCATGCGAAAAAACAGTCTGTGGAATTTTATTTCAATGTAAACTGTAAATATTTGTTACAGCATATCCTTTCAAAACCAACGGGAATGGAACACTGAAATTAACCATTTTTCTTTATTTATGGAGAAAAGGGAATGAAAAGTGTTTTTTCCTAATGGACGCCAAACTAATTTCTTTCAAGTATTGATTTGAATTGTGAAAGAGGGCCAAGTGGATATAGAAAATTTTCAGTTTTATTTCTCTTAATGAAATGCAGCCTAGTAAGAGCTACAAATTAATACTTTTTCCACACTCACGGAAAAATTGTATATGAAGAAAGGCAATACTTAAATGGATTTTTTCTGTAAAGATGATTAAGAATTTTTCTATCATAACCATGATCAAGAAAAGAAATTTGTATACTAACAATAATTCATTATTTCTTTGCGACTGGGAAAAAGTGCTGCAAAATATAGAATTGTTTCCGTTAACTTGCCAAAATGGTAATGCTCTTAATACCAATTTCCAAAACGACATGGATCCAAGTCTTGGTAACGAATATTAGTTTAGTCTGTCTTTTCAATGGAAATATTAAGCTTTTTTGTAATGTGCATTCAAGTATTAATCAATACGGGAATTTCTACGATGATAGGAAACCACACAAGGGAAAGAATTTTTAATTCTCTCGCATCACGAATAAAGCATCTCGGAGGCAGAAAATCGCTGAATAAATTAGGTTTTCGTTGTTAAAGGTATTGTACAGATTCAAGGTAACTCGTAACCCGTGGAAAACAGCATCCTGTCAATGAATCATTCGTACCATATAATGACACAGAATTTTTATTTCTGCTGCTTTTAAAGGGGAAAAAGGACAAAACAAGTATTAGACTCAAAAGTCTGTGTCTGAGTCCCACACAAAGTAAAAGAAAGAAAAACTCTACTTTGAGAGCATATCGGAAGAATATGGCATCAATTGACATTTTTTTAGTAGCACTTCTTTAAAATCAAAAATCTAATTTCGGAAAATATGTCAAATCATTTTCACTGTCTTCCTAGATTAGAAAATAAGACAAATGGAAACGATTGACCTTTTTAATATAAGGAGTGTTTTATATTAATTACACTAATATAATAATTTGTTTCACATTTTTTTTCAAAAATGAATGCTATCTCGCCATGAATCATTCCTGCCGCTCACACGGGAAAAAATCATACCCTTAGTAATAAAGTGGTTTTTTTTGGTGATGCAAATACTGAAATAAACATAAAATAGAAATAGAGATACAAAATTTTCAAAAATTGGATTGAATAATATGTATTTTCAACCAATTATCATTGCAAGGAAGCTAGAACGCTTCATAAATGCAAAAGAGAAGTGACTTAGCATTTCCAGAAAAGGAGCATTTGATAATGTGTCGTTTTTCTGCGAAGCGATGTAAAATATTTGTAGCAATGGGTTCATGAATAAACGGAATTGTGCGTAACTTTATTATTCCACTATTCCGTAAAAAGGAACCAAAATATTTTAATTATGAAAGATCGAGAACATTTGAGCCGATGCATGAATTAAATTCTTGCCTTATATCATGCAACAGCAAGTTTCTACTATGACAATATGAGTTCTCATCAGAGAGTAAATTATTATCCATATTTAAATCATTTTTATAATATTTAATAACTTCATTAATTTATATGTTAATCTCAAACCCAGATTCACAAATTTCAAAACGGTTTCTATTATTTTTTAACTTTGACCATGTGCTTAAAGTTTTCAATTTTTACTGAAGCAATAAGTTCCTTTTTTTCTCAAAAGGATTGCTAGTTTATAATTATTATTACTGATAAAATTTAAAGCATTGATATCATACGAATTTTTTAAAGATGTTTTTAACAGAGCAATTGCACATTTTCTGTCGTAATTTATTCTAATAATTATATCTAATATTTATTTATTTGTCTAAATATGTATTCTAGTATATATTGTTGTACACTTTGATAAAGTAACTAGTATTTTTAGGTAGTATTTCATTCTTATTTTCTTTGTAGACAACTTTATTGGTTTGAAGATATTTTTAGTTATTGGGCCAGACAGAAAAATCTCCTCGTTGATTGAATTAAGGCGTATTCATTCTACAAAAATTGGATGAGATATAGTTGCAGATTGTAAAAAAAATATTTGTTAAATGCAGTTTAGCATAATAGAATATTTTAAATAATAATATTCAATATAAAAATCGATATTTTTGACATCTTTCTAATTTTAACAAAAAAAAGTTTTTATTCTTTTTTTAAAATAGTAATTAACAGATATGTACACTAATAATAATTTCACCAGAGGATTAAGTTCCGGGAAATATAGGTTTATATATTACCGAATAGCACTAAATTATGTCTTATGAGTTATTACGTAATAAACGTGAAAATAAATTTATTTAATAATTAGACTAAAAAATGTGGTTTGATAAAACTCAGTATATAAACTTTTAAAGCATACAGAAATGCATTCGAATTTAATACTTTTATATTTTCTTACAGTTTAGGAACTACCTCTGAAAACTGAAACGTTAATATTTAAAGACTCCGTTCTAAATACATTTCATTACATGCAAAGTTGTAAATGTCATCTTGCCGATATCTAATAAGCAAACTAATGCGATTTAAGTAAAAAACAATATTTTATGGAAAATATTTTTAAGCCTTATTTCATTTTTTATTTGACTTTTTACATTAAATAAAATATAAACGACTACAATCCCCTTTTTCTGAGATATTTCATAATTATTTAAATTAACAACCCTGTAAAACAAATACAAAGAAATTCTCTTATGTCAACAAAATTATTTTAACACGATAAAATTATGTATAATTATATAAAATTAAAATCAATATAAAAATAACTGGAACAATAGATAAAATAAAATAGACGCCACTGACGGTACACTTTCCATCAAGCTACGCTTCTTTAAGCCAGAAATGAAGCAATATAATGGTTAACAAATTGAAAACCTTTTAAAAATGAGTTCACTAGTTCAGTTTGAAATTGAGATTCAACACAAACTTGAGGTAACATTTAAGAATTGGTCTGTTAGGATTGTTATGCACTATTGTTTGACACGTCTGCAACCACGAAGAATTATTAACTAACATTTTAAAACCCTTTTGGCTTTAGAACGATATATTAGCTGACAATTCGAAAAAAAATTTGTAAGATATTTATTATTTGGATACATTTTATGGGGTTTTTTTTAATCTCGAAATTACTTTCATTTTTTTTCTTTAGAAGCATTTCGAAGGGTTTGTAGCACAAGTTGGCATTATCTTAGAAACAAATTTGCAAAAATAGTTGTCCTACGGAAAACTCGTCGAAAAGCAGGGATTAAAAATAAATTTACACATTAATATTTGTTTCATTTTTAAAATCAGGACAAGAAAGAACTTGCATGTAAAAGTTTCAAATACATTATATCTCGTTTATCGCAAGTTCGCAAAAATTTGCGAATATTACAAGAAAAAAAATGAATAAAGTTGCTAACATTTCTATATCTCAGTTAAAGCGAATAAAATTCGTTCAGTTTTTGGTAAATTGAACATTTTGAAATTAAGATGTTAAAATAGTTTTAAGAACATTTCTAAAAGGAATTTAGATTCTGAAATATTTAATTTGGTTTCTTTAGAATATTACTGGATAGCTAACTTACAACAAATTGTTGACGTGCTTCAGATTTTCTTTTCTTTTGTATTTATAAGGAGGTTTGATTATTATTTGCAAATTATTTAATTCAAATTTTCAATAAATCCCTAAAAATTATTAATTTGATTAATTTCTACCGTTAGAAAACTATTTTTAAAAAATTAACGGAAATAGAAATTTAAACATCAGAAAATTGCAGTTATTCGGAAAGTATCAAAGTTTTAAAAATCAAAAATTTTGCTTATAAATCGCAATAAAATGTATTGATTATTTTTTTGGGATTCTTAGCCTCACATTTTATTTTTTGACTTTTGACTGACGCTTTATATTGCACTTTATTATCGATGCAATGGTTAATGATAATTTAAATTTTGAGAAGCATTTTTCTATGTCATAAAATTTTCAAATATTCAAATCCTCTATTCGCTTACTTTTCGGGAACAGGCATTGTTCTAAATTAAAGAAGCAACAATTAAAAAAATTCCATGAAAACTTGAGATTTTTGATGTACTCTTACTTCAAATAATTATTTTATATGAACTATATCACTGACTTATAGCTGTAGTTATTGACGAATTAAGGTTTTCTAATTCAAGAATTTAATTGAATATGTAAAGACTTCTCAAATTAAAGGCTGTCAAAGAATGTGGTCAATTTTCAAAAGGAAAAGTTTTATCTTCTGAATTGTGATCAAGTAAACATTATCAATTTGCAAATTTTATAGAAGTGAGTCCAAAATTCCTTTAAGTAATAATTTTTCAAAATGAAAAAATGAATACTGAAAAAAATTATATCTTTTTCTTCCGAATGTTTTTTTTTTATTTCCGCATATGCGATTGAAAATGGACAAAAATTAAATAAAAACTCAGTAATTTAAAAAATGCTGCATGGCAAATGCTTTTTCTCAACCGTTGTAACTCTCGGATGAAGGTACAGGTTTCTATAAAGGGTTCTAAGTCAGGTATGCACTCACAGGGAAGGTCAAATAATTCATTTGAGGAGTAGAAGCCAAAACTATTAACCAAAAATAAATTAACCAAAAACTTACCCCCTGCTGAGGGTCCTTTTCAACAGAAGAATAAAGAACAGACCGAAGAAGAATAAAAGCCCACCGCATAAACCACCCTTACTCTTAAAACGCGCGCGAGAGCAGTCCGCTAGTCCTCTGAGAATAAATTTAGGTTTAAAAAATTCAATTTAGAGAACCATTTTTTGAATGAAAAAATAAAGGCAAATCAAACTATTTTTTGATTTTAATAAAAGCGAAAAGAAGTGAACACATTATTTTTTAAAGCCAAATAAAATAAAATATAATAAAAAACCAAATATAATAAAGCCAACAGTATTTATAAATTAAAGCCAAAATACACAAAAAATATTCTCAATTAAAAGTAAATTCTAATTACAAATTTTGAAATGAATTTAAGAATTTTGAACGTATTTAAGCCTCATCGGACTAGTGCCCATCCCGACTGTCAGATACTTGAATCCTTAACTGAAAGTTAAAGATTCAAGCTCAAGCCCAAAGATATTCGATGGCCAGTGATATGTCCCGGTCCAAGATGGTTTTGTGACTAGAAAATATAGCCACATCATGGGCCAAGGAATATCGCCTGAGCATCAAATCCTCTTCGGGCGAATCTGGCGCCGGGATTGCATCTAAAGCGATGCTGGGCCCGGGACCGCTCTGATCTCCGATAAGCTCTTTAATTCTCCGATCGAAAAGAGCCCTGGGGACGCGAACCGCAGGGCAGTATTCTTGTATCTTTTTATACAATGCGTCAAGTCTGGTTTTTGCAGCAAGTTTTTTTCGCCTTTCTTCAATCCTTGAAGTAATTTCTGCGTTGTTTGTGGGCTGAGGAGGAAAAAAACACAATTTAGCAATCGATTTAACAAAAATAGAATGATATTAATTACAAATTAGGAAAAAGGATAAATCTTATGTTGTCTTTATTTTCTTTTTCAAAATTTGTGGAGAAATCCATTTCATTTTCAAACTAGCAGTCATATCGTCAATTAAAACCTGAATTTTTCAAAATATAGTTTGAATTGTGAATCCAACGTATTCATATAAAAATTTCAAAAAAAAATTGAACCAAGTCATTCACCATTAAACAATTAGCAAAATAAGAATTAAATAATGTTATACTTTTAATGATAATGAGCATTTAAAACACGAATTCCGTTGTATTACATCAGAAATAAAGAACATATAAATTTTTAAAACATGAAAATAAAGAAAAGAGACGCTTATAAAATGGATTATGTACACTTTTAGACTTAATGATTCTTAAAAAGGCATTAATTACTTTTATTTGGATTAAATAAGCAGATATTGATCATTTTATTATTAAACAAAATTAAATGAAATATGCGTCACAGAAAACATTTACAATATATTAAAATATTAGACATCAGTAATAGTTTTTCTTTGCTGAATATGATTTTTTTTTCTATTTAAATTCCAATTATGTGTGACTATCAAATTCACTAGGCTCCAAAATTATGGAAAGTTTTTTCAACATGTTTGAATTAATAACTCTTTGAATTCAAAATGAACAAAATGACATTTAAACAAACCTGAAATGAGTTTTAGTAAAACAAACCATCAACAATGGGCATGTCTTTTAGATGATGCTGTGAGCAATATTTTGCTTGTGTTGATTCTCTTTAAGTGAAACTCTCCGGAAATTCAAACAAAAGCATTTCTGTTACTATTTCCGACTATTCGGATCGTTCGGGATCTAATTTCTATTTTGTTATATAATTTGAGTATATCTGAATGCGTTATCTATTCTGAACATTATGTTCAAACTTTGTATTTCCTAATACTATAAAATGTTCATTACAATCTTTACCTACGAGAAAAAGAGATGAATTAACACTAAAGGAACTAATAGTTTTTGTGTGTAAAAATATTTATATAATCTTGTCAAAAAATGCCAAAGAATTTCTCGCACAAACAATTAATATATGTATTGTAATACCACATAAAAAAATCCTCGAGTTTAAACGTCATTTTATTCATTAATTCTAAGAATTAATTAATTCTAAGAATAGTCATTTGATTCAATAAGAAATAAAATAAAAATACACTTAAAGTAAACCCGATGGCAATTTTTAAAGAAAAGTATAAAGCTTAATCCGATTAATGTTATTTGTTATCGTATTTTTATACCAAATATTTGGCGCATATTTTAATTCAAATTTTTTAAATATACCATTTCTTTATGACAAATTGAGCCAATAAGTGAAACGTAAAAGTAAATGAAATTACGAAGGCATTTCTCAGCAGTATTTTGAAATATTTCAGCATTCCACTTTTCTGTATTTTGCTCTTGAAATACAGATTTGAGATTCCTTAGTAGAATTATTATTCTTAAGTGTCATTTCTTACATTTAATGAATTAAAATTCAGCGATATTAAAATGAATTTTTAAAATTGCGTTTTGAAATTCTCTTCCACTTTTTCGAATATAAAATTATATTTTTCAGGTTCCAAATGTTCCATTATGTCCTTTTTACTTAGTAACTTCTGGACTATTTTCTCATCTTACTATAGAATATTGATAAATGCATTCCTAAAATAAATCATTTAAACATTTAATGAACAGTAATTTCGAATCAAATATTAAGGAAACAAGAAATATTTTGCAATTTAAATGGGTCGATTAAAATATTGAGATTGGAGATTTCGACAGTGGAAATTTTTCTCATGGAAGAAGATATAAGAAAATACTTCACTCACAGGTGCTGGGTAGGAGGCAGCAGGAACCAGAGGGGGCTGCCTCCGCTGTCTTCGGGCTCGACGTGGAGGTGCAGGAGACGTAGACGTCGCAGGATGTGAAGATGTAGATGGAACAGGAGGTGGAGAAGTCACTGCTGCAGGAGGAGACATGGTTGGAGGAGGAGGTAGAGGAGGAGACATGGTTGGAGGAGGAGGTAGAGGAGGAGTCATGGGTGGAGGTAGAGGAGGAGTCATGGG
>JAOUZG010011808.1:3838-28965 GCA_026289955.1 Argiope argentata | reverse complement strand
TATACATTAATTAGTTGGATAAAAAACATAAAATATGATTTTAGTTTAATATTTTTTTATTAAAATATCTTAAAATAAAATAAAATATCGTAAAATTCTCATATTGCATATTCATATTCATTTTAACTTTGATGATTCATCATATCCTCACATGACCAACCCTCATATTTTTGAGCAATCAGATGTCAAAGGGATTTCTTATCGCTATAGATAGTGGGAGGACCTTTCAAGACCAACATATTTTATTTAACCAATGATATTCGATATACCTGCACTTCATCCCCGCCTCTCAAGGATACTGATGATTCAGATAAGCTATCTGCTGTATATAAACTCTTTAAATGTTAAATTTTGCTATATTTGTAGAAATTTCATATTTGTGCTATATCGTCAGTCTGAAAGTCCTGTTCTAAAATGAAAACCATTCTTGGGGTTTTAATTTTTGCTTTCACCGTAGTTGGATTTTGTGCCGGCAAGGATGACATCCAAGGGAGAAGTGGATTGCCATCATTCTTTCAACGGAAATTTGATGCCTGGAGTTACAACGATAGCTGTGTAAAGGAAAGACTTAAATATGTGCCTGCTGATGGTAAGAAGTTTTTTCTAATGATTTTTAAAAATATGTTATAATTTTTAGGTTCGTTTGCTTGAAAATATTTTTCATTTGCTTCAATAATGTGAATCTAACTTTGTAAGTCATTCAAGTAGAATTCAATTTTTTAAAGTGCAAATGAAATTTTGACGAATTATTCATATTTGCAGATTAATTTTATGTTTTGTATAGAGTTAAAGTATTAGAGTAAAGTTAACATAAGGATTAGTTCTATTCGAGATTAAAGGTAATAAATCTAGCTTTATAAATTATTTAAGTAAAATTTGATTTTTTTAAAAACTGAAATTTCAATTAATGCTATTACTTTTTTATTGCAGATTGTGTTTTGTACATTTAAAGTTAAAATATTATAGTAAAGCTCTATTTGATATTTTTTATTTTTTTTAATTTAAAGTTTAAAGTTTTAGAGTTTAGTATTTGATATTTATTATTTTTTTTATTTAAAGTTAAAAGTTTTAGAGTTTAGCATTTGATATTTGATATATTTTTATTTTTTATATTTAAAGTTAAAAGTTTTAGATTCTAGTTCTATTTGAGATTAAGGGTTTAATTTAAGACACAAACAAATAAAAATGAACAACACAAAAATGAATTCTCAGAAAAATTTCTAAATACTTAATATTAAAGAGAGTAAAATAATATTTATAAAATATCTATTAAATAATGAAAATTAATTATGAAATGTATCGAAAGAACGTTGAAGGATATAAATATGCTAATGAAGCATTTCACAAATATTACTAAGAGATGTGTTTCTAATGAAAAAAAAAATAATTTGTAAGTACCTTTGCTTTGAAAAAAATTAAGTGAAGAGTAAAATATTGCTTCTTTATTATATATTATTCAATCATATAATGAACTTTTTCAAAATTAGTTATAACGCTATTATAAGTTCAATTACGTAACTACTATAGAAATATTATATTCACGTGCAAGTACAAATGGTATTTTCTTCATTAATTTCATTCGTTTCTATTTACATAACGTTGTATGTCATATTAGGTACAAGCAATTACTAAAAATATGGAAGAAGATAAGATATATTTGATAAAGCCGAATATGATGAGGATATATTTCATAGATTTGGCTAAAAGGAAATTTTTTTTATTGAAAGTTTAAAATATGCTTTTTGTTTTATAATGCTTTCATAAGTAAATTTATTTTGAAATAACTTTATTAAAACTGTTTAAAATATTATTATATTAACATATTTACATAATTGCATTATGAAAGATGTAAAAGTAAGATTTTAGAAATGTGATTTCAGTTTAAATTAAATTATTTAATTATAACCCACCTCAAACTTTATATTTGGAAAGTAAATTATTACTATTATTAATTTGCTTCATATTTTAATTTTCTCTAACATTTCAAAAATAAGTTATACATTTATTATTACTTTTAATTTTAATTATTTTTATACAGGGAATATCATTTTTATTAAATTTTTTGACTAAACCTGATTTTTATAAACATTAACGTTATTATAAGAAAAGTTTTTTTTAACGTTAGTATTTGTGTATTATGAAGCATTTCCGTATTTTTTAATGACAAGAAGCTCGTTATTATTTCTTAGATTTGACAAATGAATGAATGAACTAAACGGTTGAAATTTACTCTATTTTAATTATTAAAGGTGGCGTAAATGTATTCTTTTTAAGGTTAAGCTTATTTTAAACAACTAATCTGAATTAATGTAAGATATCTATTTTAAGACTTTTGTGTTAATGCTTATTATTTAAATAATGTATTTTTTCCACTCATAGAACTTCTTTTTAAAAAGAGCAGCTAAAGTGTACTGCCCACTCTTATATTTTGTGGCTATAACTTAAAATTTTATTCTAAATAATGTGTCAGTTCAACAAAGAAGAGCGTTTTTATATCCTTTATGTCACAGAAATCTTAGAAAGAAGTTTAAGGAAACCGGAAATAGGACTTCCCCAATTTCCTTAAAATTATAAAAAATTACAAAAAAATTTGCTTTTAAGCATTTATTTAAAAACAAACTTTTAATTTGCTTTTATTTATATATATTTTGGTAGCAATATACGTATATTATTAATTGAAAATTACTGAAGAAAATTACATGCAGCTGTAGACTAAACTAGTTGAATGCATAATAAGAATGTGTAAATGCATAACATGCAATTATAATTACCAATAACAAATGCATGTTATAAAATATATGTAATTATTCTAAACAATCCTTTTCAGTTAAAAATTTTCTAATTCATTAAATTTAATTTTATATTCAAAATTTATATAGATGAACGTATTTGGGAAATTTTTTTTATCTTTTTGAAGTATGTAATATTTTTATGAAAGAAGAAACGCTTCTTTTATCGGCAAAATTTTTTTTGATTTCATTGAACAATAATAAATCACTATAATTTTCCTTTCAAAAGTATATGTCTCTTAAAGCGAAATAAGAGGATTTTTAATTCTGATGTATGGGGAATTGTCCCTTTTTTAAAGAGTAAGCCAGGTTATATTTAAAGCAGAATATAATTTCTTTTCATCCTTTTTTTTCAACTATTTTTTGAAGAACTCCGGCTTGCAAGAAATTTTAAACCTATATTTGAAATCTTCAAAGACAAATTTTTGAATGAATATACTTGAAATAACTTAACAGATTCATTTACAAAATGGACAAAAAGAGCACGCAACATTTTCTTTGAAAAATTGCTTGGTTTAAAGTAATGATAACGTGACCTGCTTTCGTAGGGTAATAAACTAATTATTACTTTCATCATAATATTTAATGTACCGTTAAGCTGATACAGTGGATTGCTTTATATCTGAAATGTAGGGTATTAAGAATCTTTTAAATCTTAAGAATCTATTTACTGTTTTACACATCTTTTTATTTTCTTCTTTTTGACAAATTTGGAATAACCAAGAGTTATATAAAAGTAATTTTGTTTTCTGTTCAGACAATCTTAAAAGTCGGACTTTCGACTCCAATCTAGTGTTAATTTTTTTTAAAAATATATTTCTGTTCCTATGTATCTTTTGTAAAGCCTTTTCTTGTTGCTAAACACTAGAAAATACACTCATCACTCAAGATTTCAATCAAGGATCTAAAAATATTTTAAGTCCAAAATAAAAACTTAGTTATTAAAGGTGTCTTAAAAAGGGAATTATGAATGCTCTCTCTGCTCTGTACTAATAGAAAATCTTATAAAATTATACCTCTTTTAATAATAAAAGCTAAAACGTTTGCTCATGTATTGATGCTCTGTAAAGAAAATTGTTTGATAAAGGGTAAATTTCAACAATTGTCTTGAACAATTCAGAAAAATTGCTTCATTATAATTAAAATTTTAAATTATTAGAAAATCAAGTAAAATTTTGGAAATATTTGTAAAATATTAAAATAGTTGTAATTAAGTTTTTCTTTAATATTAGAAAATAAGAAAGCAATATTAAAACTTACAATAGTTTTTTTTTAAAAAAAAGTTCTATAATATTTGTACTGGATGCATTGTTTAATCAAATGGTTAATGTATTTTATTTCATTACAATAGTTATGATTTAAAAAATTCAGCTTTTCATACATTAAACACAATAACTGTTAAGTATTTTTGGTACATAATTCTTAGTTCAGATGAATGAATGTAAATATCTTTATTTATATTTTCTTTCTTCAGGGAAATAATTTTACTAGTCGTCATAATTTATATAATGACATAATGGGTATTTTCTTCTAGCCGTATTTTCTAATTATAGAATTTTATTTCACCTTGATTTTACATATTTCATTTTTATGAAGTTTTCATGAAAAAGAATGTACAAAAAATCTTTTATTATGCTATTATTTCCAAAAAATCAATCAATAAATAAAATATAACCTCTGACATTTACTTTAAAAAATATATTCTAATTTTTTCACAATTTTTTTATGTTTAATTTAATTGCGTTTGATTTTGAAATATCATATGAAAGATCTTTTGTTGCGATATTAATTTATTAATACTGTACGGACGATGGTTCAGATATTCAATAAAATTTTCTGAATAAAATGTTTTTCAACTAATGCTGCAGTGCATCGCAT
Source organism: Argiope argentata (assembly GCA_026289955.1). Lineage (NCBI taxonomy): Eukaryota > Metazoa > Arthropoda > Arachnida > Araneae > Araneidae > Argiope > Argiope argentata. The sequence goes on along the minus strand of JAOUZG010011808.1, from coordinate 24,298 downwards.
AGTCATTTGAAAATGATTTTTTCCTTTCGATTTGTTATTATTTATTATGACACTTATCATTGATAAGCCCACAGACAAAATCGGCGATTTTAAGCAGAGAGAGCTCTCTTGTTTTCAGTAGCGCCATCAAGGGCAAAGAGTAAATTGTAGCTGCTCATGCGTTATATTCGCTTAAATCCCTTTTATAGGAGATCCCTTTTTATTGGAGAACAATCACGCATCTCACAAAGAGAACACAGAAAAACCAACGCGCTTTAACCAGAACTCGAAATCGTGAAGCAAGATAACAGAGAAAACGGATTAAAAAATTTATATATTAAATGTTTTTAAAAACGCATTATTATCTTTTTATTTAAGGAATATTTTATTCTATAATAGAATTGTTTTTAGAAAAAGCATATTGAAATATCAAGAAATGTCGCTTAACCCTTTGCACTCCTAAAAATAATTAAATGCAAAATTATTCACCTAATACAAAGACTTGTTTATTGCCATGAAAAATAAATTTACATAATTCTTTTAAGTAAAATTTCTTTGAAAAATTAATCAATATCTCTTAACCATTATGTAGGCGTTTTTAGCAATTAAATTTGAAAAATAAATAAATAAAACGTCAAAATGATGCACAGTTTTGATTGTTGAGTGAGAGGCACCATCGAATTTTTAAATTAACATTAACTAATCAAATACTTGTATAAAGTTACAAAAAAGTTGTGCTTTTTAAAAATGTAGAATTAAAATAAGTATTTGAAATTTGTTGTCGCTATTTAATAAAACAAAACTTGAGTAAATCTAAATATAGAAATAACGCGATAACCTAGGGGCCGAGTTAACCTGGTTGGTATGGGAGTGGATTCGCATTCCTTCGGCTGCGAGTTCGAACCCACCAGCCGTTAAGTGCTCCGTGTCGAGAGTAATACCACTGGAGTATTGAGTAAGAGGTGATCTTTCTCTGTTCCAGATTTAAATTACGATCTGTAGAGGAAGGAAAGAAATGCATGACTGAAGTTTACCCTGTATAAAGGGATTATGACCTATCTGAGATAAAAGTCAGACTTCTGCCCTCGGATGCTCAGGGGTTAAAAGTAGCCTCAGAAGCTACTACACTCATTTTTCCGTTGTAAAGCGGAATAGGAGAACAACAACGCGATTACCTAAACATGGAGATTATCCTTACAAGAAGCAATATAATTAGAGCAATATTTTTAAATTTACAGAAAGCATATTTCTATAGATAGGTATTTATAGCTTTTTTATACAATAAATAATTTCAGAATAAAGAGTTATGACCAAATGCTATTTTGACGCACTATGCAAAACAATGATTTATTATTTTTAATTGATTATTCAATATCTGAAAAATCCTTAAAAATACAAATTTCTATCAAATTCTTCTGTAAATTGCAAATAAACTCTCCAAAATAGTATAGCGAAATAAAATAGTGCATATTTTCATTTTGTGTGAATTTATGAAATTTTTTTTTCTTTTCTAGTCTCCTTAACAGGGATGAATAAAGAAATGTCTCACTTCATCAAATTGAAACTATCCGAAGACGATTATGACATCAACAAAGTAGAAGTTTACTTGGAATTCCATGGACTCACCGAAAAGAAAACCGCTTCTCTGGAGAATCGAAAATTCATTATCGATGTTCAGTCATTTCGGGATCAAGAAAAGGGTTTCAACACAACTTCATCTCCTGCCTTGGTGTTTAAAAATGTGGTAGAGTTGGCCTTTGAAATCACCACATTATACAACACATCGAAAGAGAGTCATCTGGTAGAATTAAATTTTGCATTCAGTATCTTGCGCAAAAATGGGAGAATAGCAAAATCCCTTATGAAAAATAACACGAAAGCTTTCATTCTTTTTTATGAGAGAATAGAATCTTGCAATTTTCCGGATTTTCTTCAGCGTCATAGACGCTTTCGAAGATCTGCAAAAATTACTCAGGTGAACAGGGATGCAAAAATTGGTTCAAAACCATTTGCTGCAACAACAGATTTTGGCTTATGTAAAGTCACTTCATTTCCCGTCAATTTTACGGAAGTAGGCTTAGACTGGATAATCTTTCCGGAGGTGCAGGATATAGGTTTATGCAGTGGTATATGCTCTATCAAAAGCGTTCGAACAGGATACGGTTTGATGCAAAATGTATGCTATGAAATGACTAAAAGAGGGCAACCATCATCTTGTTACCCCAGTGAATTTGGAAGCATGACGGTCATTTATAATGATCATTTCGATGGAAAACCAGTAATAGCAAAATTCTCTGATATGATAGCCAAGAAGTGTAAATGCATATAAAATTTAAATGGCATTTAAAAATTTTTATGCATACCTAAACGAAAATTTATTTCATCTAAAAAACATTAAAAAAAATCTTTTTAAAATTTATTTTTAAAAGTGTATTCTTCAAGGAGTGCTTCTTTTCAATCGATAAAAACTAAGAAATTTTTTTAAAAAAAATTATAACTTTTTTCTTTAATGTATATTAAATTAAAAATAATTTGTATTATAAATATCATGTATTCAAAATAATGTAAGGTAAAATTTAATAATTAAAACCCCATATTTTCAGTTTTCACTATCGAATAATAAAATATACGTATTAAATGTCATTAATTAATTACTTTTTAATCCTTTTTAAGGATATTGATTTGTTAAATATCTTACTTTCCAGTGTTTTTAAAATCTTATGTAAATTGACATAGAATTAACATTAACCACTGATACTTTCTTTAACATTAGAGATAGAGATGAATTTACATCAAACCAGTGAGCAGTAATAGATTGGTATATTTATCGACCAAGTTTCAATATATAAATATATAAATTTGGTTACACCTGCGGAGATACCTAATTTATTGTTTTCCACTAAATTTGAAGTTGTAATTTTTTTTTTAATTTTTCAACAGTAAATTAATTACTAATTTAGTGATGTGAAGAAATTCTATGTAATGAAAAATCTAATGATGTGAACTAAGAAATTATGAGATATTTTTGAGCAAGAGTAAGCTTCAAGTTTATTATGGAATTAACTACTTGTGTTAGATATTGAATTATTCATCACTTTTCACAATAACTTTATGATAATAAGGGAAATATTAGGGAAAAAACATCACTGTTATTAATTTATAAATTAAGATTAAAAAGATTAACTAGAAATTAGAAATTTAAACTTTATAATCTAATACAGAGCTTTGAACTCTTTTTAAAAATGAGATACTTCCCAAAGTGAGTTTATGTTTAAGTAATAATTTCAGATGAAATTCATGACGATATTTTTATTGTGATTATTTATGTGTCAGAGTTATAAAATATATATTAGCTTAAAGAGACTTTTTTTTATTTATATATGACAAATAAAAAATATTGAAATTGATTATTTTATTAATTATATTTAATGCAATGCATCATTTATTTCTGTATTCCTTTCTTTTAAACATTGTTTTTTATATTGTAAGCTATTTTAAATGCGTGTTGAATTTAAATTATGGCAAAATAACTTACCTTTAATTTTATTGCGATTAATTTTGTGTATAAATTATCCAAATATTCTTGATAAAATGAAATTCTGTAAATGTAATTTTTTATTAATAAATAATAAATAAAAAAATTTAAAAGGATTATTTTTTTTGTCATATTCATTTAAATTAATCATTTATTTCAGTATTTATTTCTTAAAACTAGGCACATTGAATTTTGTTGAAGAAAATATTTAAATGCTATTTTGTTTAAAGTTTAATTGAGAAAATATGGAGACTGTAAAAACTTCTTCTAATTGCACTTCTAACTCTGGAAATTATAAAGATAAAAAACAATAAAGTTACAACAAAAAACAAAAACAAATAAAGATCGTGAAAAAAATAAAAATTAAAGATAGCAATTATGATATCATTGTTATTTTTCGTTAAGAAAAAACTAAAAATAATTTTTATCTACTTACAATTTTTTAAATTCTGTAAAATTGGATATGCTAACAATATATTCACAGAAATTCATTGTACTAAATATTTTACATAAGATTATTCTCTTTTTAATTTTGATATTTTCAATTAGCAACTTAGAAAATTAATTTGGTGATTTTAGAACTGAAAATAATATCTTTTCACGTATTTTAATCTGATTTAATTTTAAAAAAAAAGGAAGATGAACACAAAAATAAATGTCAAATATTTACTTTTATTATTTGCTTAATTTATTTTTTTGCATGTTAACCATCAAGAATGAATATTTGTAATGACCAGATCAAGATTGAGAAAAGCCATAAAAGTTATAGAAAAAGGAGTATAATTTTTACTCTACTCAATTTAGAAAAATTTTACTTTACATACGATTTATTATTTTGTAATAAATTCAGTAATGTAATAATACAATCTACCTAATTCCTAAGTTGGCAGAAATTTGGAATAGTAAAAAAAAATTATTTTAAAAAACACAACGAATGGGTTGATTGACCTTAGTTTTTAGGAAAATGTAATTTTTATTAATATTTGTATGATCTAAATTTGACATTAAACTTTATTAATATAAAACTCTTGAAAAAAGTACAAAATTTCTTTTCATTACATTACTCATGAAAAAGGCTTAGTAATATTTTTCTTTCACTTTTCCAAGCATATCAAGGTGCAAAAATCATATATTAACTAGGGAATAGCGATAAAAAATAAAATAAATTTTTGTTATTTATCTTTTTTTTAAAAAGAAAATATTTATTTTGCAGCTTCATCAATAGTTGAATATAAAGATTCAATCAGAATAATAATTAATTATTTAGGAAATATTTAAAAAAAAGCCTATAATACCTTTTATAAGCTGATTTCTTTTAAAATCAATTATGACATTTGGCTCCAAGTCTGTTGTATTTTAACGTATTGAGGCAGAATATGTTATTTACCGCTAAGTACAACAGAATGTCTTCATAGAAAATGCAATGAGAAGCACATTCCAAACTAACTAAACTATACATAAATTATATTTATGAGTAATTATTCATACTTCACTTTAATTGCAAGCAAAAACAGTAAAACCATAAACCTGAAATCATGATGTTAAACTGTTTTTTTTCATAAGATAGGTTTTGATTTTTCTTAATTTTGACATTAAATTATGTGATAATAACAATAGGTTTGCCAGCGTCCTGTTTGTAGCATGCCTTCCCGATGATCTGGGAGTCCCGGGTTCGAATCCCGGTTAAGACGTGCTTGCTATTCTTCTGTGTTTTATTTGTGAGAAGTGTGAATGGGCCTCCCTTCTAAAAAGGAATTGTGCAAGCGAATATGACGTGTGAAATAGATATGCCATACTCTTGGTTATACTTGGTGCTACTGAAAATACAAGAGGCTAACACTCAGCTTAAATTACTGACAGATCTGTCAACGGGCTTGTAAGGTGCCTTACGTAACAACAACAATAACAGCAACAACACAATTGACTTTCATGAACTGCTCTATGCTGGTTATTGAAAGAATTGTAATATAGCTTCAAATGGCAGAAAAATGCAGTTTCTTGAATTATACTTTCACCTAATCTTTCGTTTTAATAAAATACAGAAAAATTAATTTTTCTAGAGAGTAAAAGTTTCATTTATAATTTAACTTTATCATTTATGCAAATTATTGTTATCATGTCCGAACATTATGTTGTTTTTGAGATGAGGTATTTGTGTCAACTAAAATCCGTAGACGAAAAATAAAAATTTTAATCTATAGGCCAAAAAAATTTTTTTTATTATCTGCACGAGCCTCTCAAAAAATCAGCTTTTTTATAACGGGTTACGATTGTATTTACAAAAGCTCTGATTAAAAAAAATTAGTTAATGACTACAGCAAATAAAAACCTAGGAAAATGTCATTTTGAGCAGGTGATTATATGAAATGAGATAAATAGGAAATGTGATATTTTTTAAAACAATAAATGCGAGACAAAGCTTTTTTTATCGTTTGCAATACCAAAGTGACTCATTCAATGAAACGATTAAAATGAATAAAAATATAATTTAATTTTCACGAGCACGTGGCGCTTGGTCGTTCAAGAAATTATGTTCTGACATGGTACATTGAAATACGCATAGCAGATTTCATTTTAATCTTATATTTTATAACATTTTTTTCCTACTCAGACACATAGACAGGGAAGTAGGGAGAGACGGGGATGTTGAGACGACATAAATAAAATATGTTATGAAAACAAGCTAAACCTATAATAGAAAGAAAATATAATAAATAAATAAATTATGAAGAAAATAATTAATAAATAAACAATAAATTAAATAACATCAAAATAGCCCCCAGCAAACTAGGCTAATTTAGAGAGTTTGAATTGATGATCCGAATTTTATGCATTAATCAAAACGTGTTTTCGTCTAAAAATATTTTAAGATTTTTTATATATTTACAGTAATATCAAATAGACGACAAGTTCACCAAACTTGAATTCCTTTTGCCAGAATTATTTTCATAACTAATGGTAATGATGATGTGTTCGCGTTACCTCGGAAAATGGATGCAGTTACTTTTGTAAAGATAAGGTAAAGACCCTTGAGCACCCGAGGGTTGAAGTATGATTTCTAGCTCATATAAAGACGACACTCACACACTTGCTTGCACAACCCCTTATTACAAGGAGGCTCTTTCACACACCTTATAGATAGAGCACAAGATGAAGAAAAATTATGACAGAACCAGGACTCGAACCCTGGAGTTCCAAATCAAGTAGAAGATGTACTCTTGGGCCAGAAGGTCGGTATATAATTATAATTATTATTTTTTATTTTAAGTAAGTGAAATAAAAAGGATAATATTAAGGATATTGTATAATAAAGGATATACAATATCCTTAATATTATCCTTATGCTTATAAAGGATATTGTATAATAAAAAAGGACAGATATAGCTAGTAAAACGAAGTCAGTTAGCAAATGAAAAGATATATACATGCATACATTTCATGTACAAAGATAAACATCTCATCACTACAAGAATAAATGCATGCTTGATTTTGGCATCTAAATTAAATCGTGAGTGTTGTAACTCAAGATAATTAATATCTCTTCCTTTAAAAATGAGATAGATTTTATCTTTAGCAAGAAGAGGCGTATCTAATTTTACAGCTTTGATGGATCACTTTGAGCTCTCTTTCTAAAAGCTTATCCGAAAAACTAATCACCCTATTCACCACATTGTTATTTGAATGTAAAGACTATTTTCAAAAGTAATTGAATGCGTTATCTTTTCAATGGTAAGGGTAATTACAATAAAAAAGAATTGGTTCACACACTCATTTTTACATATGGTATAATTGGAAGATCCGGTTCACCCGTTCATGTGAACATATGATATAATTGAATGGACTGGTTCAATGCAAAGATCTATATGAGTAAAGGGATCTAAAAATGACTTCTTTTCAACTTTTTCTTGCACAATAATGCATTTCCCGTCTTCCGCGATAAGCCATTTTCATGCAATATTGAATTTTTTATCATTCTACTGCTGGAAAAGGGAATCTGTTTACTATTGCAACATATTGCAATACTCATTAGTCCATATACTGAAAACTAAAGATTAAGTAAAGGTAAAGAAATAAACAAAAAACAGAGATAATTTATAAAAATCTTTTTAAATATAAATTGATTGCCTGTTGAATAAGAATAAATTGGAGAAAAAAAATTACAGGAAGACAAATTTTTGAATTTGAAACAAATCAGAATTCGATAATAGGCTTAATTTAGGACTTATTCTTTATACTTGTAATTTTATTATTAATTTTCAATACTGTTTTCGCTTTTTAATATTCGACTTCTTCTAAAAACAGATTTTTTAAACGCTAGAAATTTCAGCTGAGTTTAACTTTATTTACTTTGATCTCCATTCAATACGATACATATGATACATATAAAAGAATAAAAAAAAAATCAAGTTATAAGAAGAAATTTATTGAAAGCAATCATTGAAAGATTTGTTTGAAATATTAAATAAAGAACTTTTGTATTTATAAGAGTTATTTTTAAGCATTTATTTTCTATCGTACCCTAAAGAATTAACGTTATTTTTCTCATTACAAATATCGACAATTTTTTTGAACTAACAAGATTATGTAATATGAAATTCTATATGATAATTGGAATTTATCTTTGTTCAATGAAATATTCTTTAAAATTGCCATAACATATTAATTCAAAATAAATATAAATTTAATATATTTGTGTTTTTGTGAATTGTAGTTTTCAGAGCAAAAAAAAAAAAAAAAAAAAAAAAAAAAAAAAAAAAAAAAAAAAAAACAATGGTTTATCAATCGCATTTTTTGAATTAAAATTTGTGTTTCAGAATGGGAACTATGTACTCAAGATTTAGTTTTAGTTACATTAAAAATTTGCTGTTATGCCTTATTAGTATAAATAAAATTACAAATAAAGTTTTATTTTTTTCCCAATATAAACAAAATAATGAATATATATATTTTTATTCCGTAAGGTTTATATGGTTTCATTTCTTTTTCCTAAAATTACAGTTAAATGCCTTAATGAGTACAAAAATTGCTAATGTGAAATTTTCTATTTGTTCAATAAAACTAAAATCCTTTACATGACTCCCTCCTATAAATGAACTTAAAAACTTTCACATATAGGACGGTTTTTTACGGCTGAAAATTTAAATTTTTACAGACCAAGAAACAAAGAAATTAATAATATATTCGAAATATACCAGTAAGTAAATATACCAAAACATGGAAAATATGCATAACAACAATTTTATTAGCTTAAACTCGATTGTCCAAAAGAGATTTCTAAGTCTGTAATTGGTTATATTCCCGATTAAGGAATGAAAGCGGTTGAATTTCCGCTTTTATTTAACAAGGAAATGTTCTGAGAGAAAAACTTGAATTATGGTCAGCAATAATAGCTTAATTAAGTTAGAAGTAAGTTTAAGAAAAGACCAGTTTTGTAAAAATGGAGGAATCTGAATTTTACAAGCTACAGAAAATTAAGAGTAAAAATGTATCTAATTAGAATAAAAAGGAGGTAAGCCCACCCAATCATAGTGGAATCAAAATAATAATTTAATTAGTGTACATTCATATATAAAAATTGATATTTATTGAAAGTTTAATACCGTAATGTTGTTGTTCCCGTGTTCCGCTTTACAACGGGAGCAGGAGTGCAATAACTTCTGAGAGTATGGACCCCTGAGTTCAGTACCCGGGGGCAGAAGTCTGATTTCTTGATCAACAGGTCTTAAACTCTTATTACGCAGCGAACTACACTTATGAATTTCATTCATTCTTCCACAGATCGTAATTTAGATCTGGAACAGAGAACAATCACCTCTGACCCAGTAATCTCCAGTGGTATTACTCCCGATATGGAGGACTTTGTGATAACGGCACATTTAACGTGCACCAGCCATCACACACATGGAGTCTTTGGCTGGTGGGTTCGAACCTCGTAGCCCAAGGATTGCGAATTGGACGCCCTACCAACCAGGATATCCCGGCCCTAATATCGCATTTACTCAATTCGTTTGTTTGGAAACTATTGGGTATGGCCTCAAAGCTTATGTCTCAGGATTAACTCAGTCTTTAACGCATAATTTATTCTTCATTGTAGACCGGGTTTGTCTGGTTGGTAGAGCGTTGGGCTCGTACTCCTTAGGTTACGGGTTCAAAACTCACCGGCCAAAAGATTCCCCGAGTGTGCGACGGCTGGCTCTCATAAAATCTGTCGTGGTCGCAAAGTCCTCCATGTCGAGAGTAATATCACTAGGGGTAGTGGGTCAGAGTGATCGTTCGCTGTTCCAGGTTTAAATTACGATCTGAGATGAATGAAGGAAGTCCGCCACCTAAAAAGGATTGTGACGTGTGTGTAGCTAAGAAGTACTCTTGACCCTAGATGGCGATATTTGTAAGACAAAGAGACGCATTTCTTAGACTTAAATTCTGTTGATCGGATCAGCGGGGGCTTATCCATGATAAGTGCCATTAGTAACAACAACAGCACACATTCTTTATTGTATTTGAAAATATTGAATATATTTTGAGTATTTTCATATTTTTAAAGCTTTGTTCCTATTTATTTTTCTCTATTATTTTGCTTTATATGATATACGAAATTGTACATTTTCTCTGTTAGGATGGAATAAAATACGAAAAAAAAGTTATTCCAGTTGGGTTGTTTGTAAAATTAAATTTCATGGTATAGGATCCTGCACAATTAAATACATGCCTAAAATTTATTACTACCATCCGTTGAAAAATTTACATCGAAAGAAGTGTAACAATATAATAATGTAATATTAAAACTGCAGTTTTAGAACAAAAGTAATAAATCGAGAACATTATGAGCATTATCTGGAATTGAAATCTGGAAAAATGCTTCTCTAAGGTAATTTATGAGTTTTCACTTAGTTACGGGTTTCAGAGAAAACTCTTTATGTTAGAGTTTTAAGAGAACCTGAGACAATCATAATAAAATATAGTACAATATTTAACGCAGACTGCATTGTTATAAAACGGAATTTCAGCTGTTTTAAAACTTTTAAGGCTATCACAATGGCTTTACATAGACAAGGAAATATTAAAGAAAGAGATTAAAACCATTATATTTTCCATTCATTTCAGGAAATTGGAACTAGCATCTTTTTATGACAATTTTATCCTACAAAAGACTGATTCGTTGTGAATAAAATCATCTTTTTTTGTGGTTTCTTTTATAAAATATGGATCTATAATTTTTTTCTTGGCAGATGCATTTTTTTACTCATCATTTTGAAATTTACTATTTTGCTTTAGTGTAAATAATTTTATACACTGTCATTATGTTAAATAAAATTTTAAGGACTATAGTTAGTTACTAGTAATGTAAATTTGCTGATAGTCATTGTTTATCGTATTTCTAAATAGAATGCAAACTTCACTTGTTTTTTCGCTTTTTTTAGTCAAATGAATTCCATTTTATACATACGTAAACGTAAAATCTCAGACTTAAATTTTTATCAGAAAGACACTGTTTTTGAAAATCAAACTTCCAATGAGTTCTTTCTGCCTTTATAAAAAGAATCATTACATTAAAGTTCAATTAAAATTCCAGTTCTGCAATGGGTAAGATGAGTATTTTACTATTAATCATTATATTTATATTAATAACTGCATATTTATATCAATAATTTAAATTAGAAATATTCATAGTTTAACCATTTTTTTAAAATGAAAATATTTATTATTAAAAATATTTTAATAATGAATAATGAATAGAAACATTATTTTAGATATGTAGATTGCTCTAATTTTTTTCAGACTATTTATATTTATATGTATTAGAAAAAGATTTTAAAATTGTCTTCCTCGGAAAATTAAAAAAAAAGTTTAAAATAATGCTTTGCTTAGTTATAAACTAATTTTGATTCATATAAAAATATCTGTAATTAATGCAATTAAAGTAGCAAATATTTTTGCATGTTATATACTTTGATGAAAGATCAATACGTTTTTAAATAAACTAACATTTTTACGAATTCTGAATATTTATTTGGTTTAAATTTGTTTGAGCTCTGTTTTTGAATACGAAATCACTATTTAAATCAAAATTGCATTCATATCACAGTTTTGATAAATCCAATTTAATCTTTTTGTAGCTTTGTTGGCTTCGATTTCTATCTTTATCACTCCAAAATCCTCCCCATGGCGACATACTGTTGCATTTATGGCTTAAGATTCTTAATTAATTTTTTTTATTAATATTACAATGAAGTAACTTGAAATTAAGTAAATTAGCAATCCAAAGATAGGTAAGATTTAGTAACTGTAATCTTAAGAAAGATCTGTCTAAATCATGTAAATAGAAAAAGCTATCATATGTAGTTTAAATCTAAAGTAAGAATTCAATCCAACGTCGCAGTAACTTCGCCAATGGAGAGTTAAGGCTTAAAGATGTTCCAAGTGCAATCTTATAAAACCCGCGTTTTCAAACCATTTGCATCTCTTAAAATTACTGTTTTAATTATCTAATTTGAAAAATTTATGTGTTTTGAAAAAGTGCCTTTTCTTGGAACAACTGACTACTGAATGTTTATGCGTGCAACAAATGTAATCTGCAAATAACTAAAATAAATTTCGCATCGATTTAGTATAAACTGTTAAAACGAAATTTTAATCTTATCATTTCTAACAACTTGATTATTTCTTATAACATATGCTTATAGAAACTGGGTTTCTTCTTAAGAAGCTTCAATTATATTTTGTCGTTTTTCATCCGTACCTTTTATTTTAATACGAATATTTTTGAAACTGAAGAAGAAATTGGTTTAAGGTAAGTAAACATTTAATTTATTAATTATTCTTACTGTTTGCTTGAAATATTAGAAATATTAAGTACAATCAAATATATGTAGGCTTATAAATAATGAAGAATTAAATAGAGCATCTAAATTTCTGTTCTAAGGAACATTCAGTTACATATACTAATTTTGAAGCCCTATACATAGTTTAAAAAAATAACTATCTTTTTAAATTTGAATACTGATAGGATCAAATTAGTTTAACGAAATAAATTCAATTGCATATAAAAATTTTCCATGTTGGATATATGCTTGTTTATTATTATCATAAGTGTTTACTTTGTTTCGTAAAATAAATCTTTTGTATCTGAAAAAATTAGTAAAGTAGAAAGTTCTCAGATATTTGTTTGCCTTTTGTCTTAGTGAAAAAGCAGAAATTATTTTAAAACTTTCCATTCGTTTCGGCTATAGACAACAAAACTACACATTTAGACTTTTTCACAACTAATCTTCTAGATTTCATTTGAAATTTAACATTATTTCTTAATTATCTTTTCTATAGATTTAATTTTTACAATAATATATTCCTTGCTCATTAAAAATCATACTGCTTTTCGTGTTTTAGAAATGAAACCATCAACTAATTAAAAATTTTATACTGATCGATGCGGTTTTGAAATAGATCAGTTGATTGAAAATATTACACAAAAAGAATATGTAATTTCAATAAAAGAAATTTTGGAAGCGATTGCTTACAATAAATGAATTATTTATTCATATTTTAAAAAAATTGCCTACAATATCATACATAAATAGTTGGGATTAATGTCTGTTCTTTAGTTGTCTTGTTGCTTATATATTATTCATAGTAAGATATTATTAGAGCAATTCTAAAAATAAAATAAATGATGTCAAAAGGTATTAAATTTATGAATTTTTTTATTTTTTATTCCATGATGAGAGTTTATTATAAGGAGGCTTCATCTACGCAGAATTTTTAGACAGTAATTCAGTCGATATAATCAACTTGAGAAATTATTTAATTTATTGTCAATAAAATTCAATTGTTGCGATAATTCTTATAAAATGCTAAAGTTTCAGATCATGTTCCTTAAAAAATGATTTGATAAAATTAACGTTTAGTGTCCCCTTTGTCGCGCCAAGGATGCCAAGTCGCCAATAAAGATGGTGGACAAAATAAACAAACGCTTCTATGGAATAGTTACGGTTACCACTTTTCGCAATATAATTATGATTTTTTTATACCAATAAGCATCTATATTTTAAGACACGGTGCCTTCAACAGATGCCGGTGGCATCTGTTGAAGGCACCTTGCAGAATTTTTTAACTAAAAGAAACATCCTACGGCTTCGCTAGCCACTGGAGTGGGAAACTAGTAGCTTCGCTATCATATTGAACATAAGGACTGTGTGGATATCATGAACAGTAAATGATAAATAATTGAGAAAGACAAAGACGCAAACAGAATTGATTTAGTAGGAAATTTATTAAAAAGAGTTGAATCTCATGTACAACTCAACTATTGTAGGAAGAAGTAAACAAACATCATTAGGGTTACTATAAGAGCCTGTGTTGGTTTGCCATATTGGTGGCAAATTCAGAGGCACACTAATGACCATTTTAACTGATGATTTTCTGGAAAGTTTTAGGATACATCCACAGAAAATATGGAGATAAATATATAATATGCATTATATTTATTCTGAATTAAATGCACATTCTTATATATGTTTAAAATTATTTATCCTGAATACATTTAAATGCCAAAATACAAAGGAATAGTTTGGAGGTTCCATCTAATTTATTGTCCGGTAATAACTTTGTTAGTTTCATTATGCCTCTTCAAATTAAGAACTAAAATAATTAAGTAGGAACGGAATTTGGTATTAACGGAATTTGTTAACTGAGAAAATGAATGAATATTTTGAATGTTAGGAAATCTCACGTTTGGTGTGAAATTTTGTACAAAAGTATACTATATCGGATGTCGCTGTCGTCTTTTGATCACCAAAATTAATTGTGTGACATTTACTTTCTTTGTTAAAGATATTTTATTATAATTAAATAAATCGAAATTGAAATATTTTGTGTTTGAGCTTTACCTGCTCGAAATATTTTTTTTCCAGTTAAACAACAAATCGATAATGATATACTTTTAAATAATGTTTAAAAACCTAAAACATCAAATATTGATACTGTAATTGATATTTTAAGTAGCATTTTCACAAAAGATTATTTTATTTTTCAAAATGAGTTTTTGGATCAACCTTAACATGTATTGTGTATGAAAGATTATAACAAGTGGGAAAAAACTCTGACTTCGATTTTTCATAATTTCAATTTTTTAATGCCATTTAACCCTTTGCAATCCGAAAAATAATTAGATGCAGAATTATTCTCCTAATACAAAGATTTGTTAATTGCTATGAAAAATAAATATGCAGAAGTCTTTTTGGTCGAATTTCTTTGAAAAATTAATCTACATCTCTTTAACATTATGTAGGTGCTTTTAACAATTAAATTTGAAAAATAAAAATAAAAAATTAAATGTCAAAATGATGCACAGTCTTGAATGTCGAGTCATACTCAACATCGGACTGCAGAGGGTTAAAGACTCAGAATTTTTAATTACAGATGTGCGTCAGGAAAACAATTTTAGAACTATGATATTGTTCTGATTATCTGCCAGTATATATTTGAATGAAATAATTTACGTATTAAATAATGTGAATGCAATTTTTCAGATACCTCTATTCAAATACAAAAAAAAAAAAAGATAAAAACACATCCATTCAAATTAAAATATGTTTGGATTTGTTTCTATGGAGGAAAGATATTTTCCAGAAAAAAAATGAAATCTTTCCTTTATTAGGTTCATGTATACTATTGCTATTAGTGCCTTTTACTAACACTTAGCAGCTTGTCTTAATGGAAATATTTTTATTGTGCAATAAAATAAAAGAAATTATAATAAAAATTAATTTTCAAAACTTTATTTTATATTTCTTAAAAAATAAATAAAATGGCGATATTTGTGATTGTTATTTTATTACATTTAAATTAATCAATTAAAATTCAAAACCAAATTGCATCTTTTTATTATTTTAAAGAATGTATCACCGAATGGTATTTTTTTTAAAACTTTAGTTTTATTATATTTTTCTGAAGACATCATTATTATTCCAATAAGTGAAATGTTCTATTGCAAATCTCAAAGTAAAAGGGGAATTCTTCTCTCCTGTAAAGCCCCGCACGAGTTATGTCTGAATCAAAACATATTACAAGATAACAAAAGTGCTGCACTTGATTGGGAAAAATTTCATATGGTTAACAATTTTAAATCACTATTCTAAAACGGTTTGACTGCAATTGGTAGTCTTCCTCCATTCCTTTGTCATGGCAATTCTAAGTCGTCAAATTATCAGATTCGAACTCCCCTCACCCACGGATGGTTGAATGACAATCGTTTCGTCAACAATAGGAGGCGGGGCTCAGAGGTTATAATGGTAGAGATTGAAATAGCAGTGTTGAAAGCCAGGTAGAGCCCTTACAAGAGTCTTTAATATTATAAGAATAGAAATAACTTGATCTCCCCTCCCTAAGTAATCCAAGGTCTACTGGGAAAGTCAAGGCCTTCTATGTTTATCCAATCATATATCATATATTCGTTTTGCTTCAATTTGGTAGGTATTATCAGAACTAATAAGAATTTCACATTAATATTGAAATCTAAGTATAATTTCAATTGCAAATTGTACCATGAATTATAACATCTGCAATATATTTTAATAATGTGCTTGTAAAGTAATTGTTTTGCATCATTTCCCTAAATTCTATTCTTTGCTTTATATATATAGATATATATGAAGAATGGTTGAAAAGGTAAAGCATTTAATATATAATTTTAAGGAATAATTTTTGCAGGCAATTTTATTTTGTAACGATAGTCTAAACTTTATTTTGAATTCAAAATAAAATTTATTATTTGGCCTAATAAAGATAAAATCATGCTAGTTTCCAATAACAGCTAGCATTCATTTACTAAATTAGCCCTTGTGATGAAGTTTCTTCATTCAATTGTACTTTCATGTTATTTTTATGTGTTATGTTCATAAATAAGTAAAATAAATTAAACAGATTTTGTATTTACTAAAATAATAAAAACTTCTAATTTAAAAAAGCAATTATTTAAATCTAGAGAGTTAGTGAACAGAGTAGTTCATTATATGAATTAATTTTACGTACAAGATCAAAAATCACTTTTTTATATCATAAAATTTTGATTTAAGAATTAGGGCGCAGTCTAATCTGGGAATAGATTTAAATTGTCTTTATTTACTTCATATTTTTTATTTCTTATCGATAAGATTGAATTTCACGTGGATTAGAAATAATTAGTTTCTCTCTTTTATGACGCAATGACGAATATGGCTTTAGATTAAAACCATTATCAAAAATATTCCGAATTGAAGAATTGACAGCATAATATACATAATAATCAATAAAAACCAGCGATACAAATTCTTTCAATCTTTAGACGAATATATTAATTTTTTAAAAATTTGACTAATTAATGTTTCGATTTATGGTAACAATAATTATAAAATTTTTAATAAAACCCCTTTTGTTAATACATTTCTATATCAGCTCCTTTTATTGCTGGAAGATTGTCTAGGAGGTATTCCAATTTTCCCCACGTATTGCCCATCATTTAACGCTACACACATCTGCTATTACGCTAGACACATCTGCTGCTGTAACTTGAATGGGTCAATATTTTCAACCGGTGTTTGAAAGATTCTGCCCTCTAAGTATCTCTAAAGAGTAATACTGAATTATTACGAACGCTATTGACTCTAACTTCGCTTTGACTTTATGGACGCCATTTTGATAACAAATGAATGTGAAATCACTCTTTCTGCATTAATTACGCCATATATTATAAAAAAATAAGAGCACTATAATTCTATAATAAGGATTTTACTGTATTTAAAATATTTTCGTAACAATTTTTTATAAACAATTAATAAGATTGAATTAAATAAATTGATTTTTTTCAAATAATGCAAAGAAAATATTTGTGTCTACTCTGTATTTTATCAATGAAACATATTATTTCTATTAATTATTATTTAATGAAATTGAAAATAAAAAGTATAAAGCTTAGAAATACTATCTTAATGATGCGGGTTGCAGTGTTCCATTCTGCTACATATTTATTAAAAATTATTCAGTTGTTATAAAAAGTGGTAAAAATAAACAGCATAACTGGAGGTGGGGAGATTCTGTGTCATTGTCATTTATATAATTTCACTAGAACATTTTTTTAAACTTAAAAATGCACTATTCGGAGATAATAAGAAAATAACCTGGGTTGAAACATGACAAGTGTTTTATTTATTTTGTCCAAAGATTATACATGAATTAAATATTTCTTGTTAAATAAGAATTGTATTTATAAATGTTTATGCTAAAATTTATTGCCAAGTAATGCATGATAGATGGAAGTCTTACACAAATAAAGGACCTTAAAAACTCATTACGGAAAATAATTATGCTGTAATATTTCAATTGAATAAATTATTTTTTTAATAATTCAAAGACAAATATTTAATCGCTTATATTGAATCAGATTTATTTCATTTTTTTACATATAGAATTGATTTTTAATGCAATCGAAAATCCTGCAGATCACTAAATTCACATAAATTATTATTTTCTGAAGTATTATGTACGCAAATCTTTTCTTTAGCTACAATTACCATGAACAAAATCTCACTTTCCTTAAAAGTAATTTAGAAAAAATAAATTGCGGAAGTAGGATAAGAGCTTGAGCCCCGCCGACCGAAGATTCCTCGTGTGTGTTGGTGGCTGGTGCACGTTAAATCAATCGTGGTCACAAAGTCCTCCATGCCGAGAATAATACCACTGGGGGTACTGGGTCAGAGTGATCGACCCAGTCTAAATTACGATCTGTGGATGAATAAAGTCCGTCCCCTGAAAAGGGGTATGTAAGTTAGAAATCACACTTCTGCCCTCGGATGCTCAGGGGTCCACACCCTCAGAAGCTACTGCACTACCCCTTTCCGTTATAAAGCGGAACACGACGACAACAACAACAACAACAGAAAAATAAATTTCTGGTTGTTGCATAACTCTGAAGATGTCATCCAAATTTCACTTGCATTTAATACAAGCTATTATAATATTATACGGAGATTAATATTGATATATCTGCAAGATTAAGGTAATAAAATTGACATTAATGGAAGATAGAACTCAGAAAGGCAGAAATCACTTTTCTGAACAGTATTTTTTTATAGCTCCTACTTTGCTGCTTTAAATAGCAAGTTTGGCAATAGTGAAAATAGATATTTATCTAAAACGAACTGAACAAAATAAGCCTTGTATTTTTTTGAAAGAATTTTTTTAAAATAACACCATTAACAACCAGATTTTTTATTCTTTCAAATAAACAGTCATTGCTTTTCCATTTGTTACATTTCCGCTTGAACAACAATTGCAGGTTCTAACACCAAAAATCATTCTTAGCTTGGAAAACAACACTATCTGCAGTCTAAATTATGTAAGGAACATAGTAATGGACTTGTTTTGAAACCAAAGAGTTAAGATGGGAAATAACTTCATAAATTAGCAAACAACTTGCATTGTCAAGAAATATAACATGATTTGATATTGTAAGGGCTTTCAAAATGTTAATTGTTTGTCTAACTTCTGCACCATTAAGTGTTGGATAATAGAGAGGAGTGGCCTTGAATAGTGCTAGTCGTTGTACCTCCCATCCAAACTCATAATAGATCTTCTCGTTAAGTGCGGCGATAAGGAGGTACTGAAACACGCGATTGCTTCAAAACAAGTAGGGGAATATTAGCCACAGGGGAATAACAAGTAGGGGAATATTAAACGCAACAAATCCTGTCGATACTGCTACATTCAGTGGCGGAGGGGTGGTCGGCTGTACACAAGAAGAAGTAGGGGAATGTGATTGGTCAACGGGAACCGTTACCAGATCAGTTAAAGAAAAAATTTCCAGCAAATGAAAGAAATGCAGCGGTTTATAGTTAGGTGTGAAATTTGAGACATCGTTGAATTTGCATGATATTCTGTTTATAAAGTTGTTTTTAGCTTTATATTTTGGGATGTTTTATAAGAAACGAATTTCAAAATTGCCACAAATTTATCAGATATAATACGAAACTCTGCGGAATATTTTCATTTTGTATAAAAACTGGTAGTCTTTTGGTACGCAACAATTATGTTTCATGTGCTGTGGTATTCCAAACAAAAGTTAAAAGTTAATATATAATAATTTGAGCAATTTTATTAAGCAGAATATTTATTGTTTAAAAAGAAAATAAATATTCATAATACCTTTAATAGAAGCTATTCTACAAAATCTTGAATTTGAAGCTAAAAACCCAATATTTTGTATTAAAATAATGTCGATAAATAGCGCAATGACCGTATGTTTCTAATTTTTTCAGCATTACTACAGCTATTACAATTTTAATTTGAAAAAATAGAAGGTTTATTAGCCTCTGGGGGTTAAGTGTTAAAAACATATTTTCTTCTAAAAGAAGAAACTTTCATTTCACATAAATTCTGCTAAATTAAATTTTTTATACTATACACATAATTAGATTTTATAAAGGGATAGTTGAATTTTATTGACTAGAAATGCCACCGTAAAAAATAAGATTTTCCTGTCCTTTTAATTTAGGATTTATTATGGCTTGTATATACATATACAAGCCTATTATTAAGAAACAAATAATAGAAGCTACCCCAAACTGAATTCTTTTAAATCTATATTTCCTTGCAGTGATTCTATTCAATCATTTTTCTTGGATGTATTTTTGGAAATAATTTTTTAAAAAGAAAATAGCTCCAAATAATTCGAAAATTTTATTAGTTCGTTATCAGCAGCGCTTGTTTATGGTTGGATAATAGAGATTGTACATTAGAAATCATTTTACATTTTAGAAATCGGAAAAATAGTTTCGAATACCAGATTGCTCTCTTTTTCACAATATGCCTTCCACCGTTTGCCTAATAATTTTGACCACAACTTGAATTCGAAAGCTTATGGTTAAAGACATATTTTCTAAGATTGTTTTTATATTAATGACCTTTTATGGATTTAC
>JAOUZG010011799.1:0-12280 GCA_026289955.1 Argiope argentata | reverse complement strand
GGGGATCCTCTCTCCTTAGTCGAACATCAGGCCATTAGTTGAGTCCAGATGAAGAATCACACGTGCGTTTTTTGACGTTCGAAGGAAAAAAAAATAGTACCTTCGAAGGAGAAGAGTTTCAAACCACTTTATATACATATATAATTTTGAAAGGTTAGTTACGAGGGTTAATCAGTAATGAATGTTCCTTCTGCCCACCGGAGACCATTGGGTAACAGGGAGCTCAAATGCCCCATTGTGAAAGTGCGAGTCAGAGTTTTGACAGAAAACAACATGCCAGATTTTTGGAAGCGGAGCAGAAAATCGTTTTGAGGGGAGGGGAGGAAGCTTCGTTTGATCGGAACTTCGGAGTTAAGATCCACCTGAAATGAACATTTCTCCGAAATTTACTGAGCAACTACTCATGTAATACTTTCAACTGTGATGTAAATATTATCTAACATATTTACCTAGAAGGAAACGAGTGTTTCTTATGTACATAAGACTGTAAATAAAGAAATTGTCTTTAAACGCTACCCTCTTATTTGATTGGGCAGGTTCGACCCATTACAATATAATAAAATAGGGTCGCGATTATCTACTGTTGGTAATTTCAAAATGTTATAAAAATACAATGACATTCAAAATATTCTTAAATTTTTTCGATAATGATAATTTTGAAAAATTATTAAAATATAATTATTTTGTAAAAAACCGAAATATCAAATTTTAAGAATAGAAATATTCCATTTTTTCATCACAATTTAATGTTTAGATAAATAAAAATTGTTCTCAAGTGTTTATTGTAGATTAGTACTTTTACCAGCAATATTGCGAATTGTTCACTGATTTTACGTCTCCCAGGTCCCTCCTAATCCGAGTTTGTATTATTGTTATCTGTAAACGTCTCCTCCTTCCTTTTCCCTCTGTTTTGACTAAATAAACGCATTCTGACGCATGCGCAAAAGCGAGGAAAAAAATTATGTGAGGAATTCGAATCCATGATCGAACAGTACATAATATATGTATTTGTTTTTATTTTTAGTAGAACTTTCGCCCATTCTTTATGTTACCACATCCGACAAAACTTTTGGTTGATATATATAAATTCTGTTTAAAAAACAGCAATTGTTTTTTTAATAAGAATTCGACATTCTCGAAAAAAAGTCTCATAAAGAGATATTTTAAATGTATGGAAGTTTGATATATAGGCAATTATGTTTCTCTACACTTTGTATACGAAAAAGAAAAAAAGTTATCAGATTATATTTTTATGTACCTATTTTGACATATTAATTATAATACAACTCACTATTTGATATTATTGGCTTTCCTAAGAAAATTTCCGATTTAAAGTTTAAATTTAAATATACATTAATCCTCTGACTGCTTGATTTTTTAGAATCTATATTTAGATGCGATATTTGCAAATAAGTTCAAATGTTTTTTAAAGAAAGTGAACTGATGCTATATGCTACGCGATTATAATAAAATATAAATATCTGTAATTCTAAAAATAAACGCTCTGAACTGCGAAAAACGCCCCAAAAAATGGATTAAACACCAATCCGCTGATATCGCAGGTTTAGGGTTAAATCATTTTACCAGACAAAGAAAATAGAGAATGATCCATTTACAGAATTACAATGTTCTCAAAACATAAAACAATATGAAATAAACTATCCAACAACTGGTAAGTTTGGCCTTAACCCAAGGCTAAAAATGGCAAACTGTCTATTTCATAAAGAAATCAAATATATCTTAGGAAAACCAAACCCATCTCCTCTTGTTTTTGATACATAAGTTTGTGCAACAAATAATTGAAATGACCAAAAATAAAACAAGAGAGCTATTATTTCTTAGTTTTGGTTTTCAAGTGGCAACTTAAATTCTTCTCACAACCATGGACGCATCCGGAATTGACTTCATCTGGGAGGCCATTCCATTCTCGCCTGCCGATAAAAATTTCGATCGTCTGCTTGGCTTGATGACTCTCACTTCAGATAAGCAAGGCACGCTATGGCTTCATTAACACTCTCCCCCGACACACCCCTCTTCAGTTTCCTCTTCCTAAACTCGATTTTATTTTTGGACAGACGATCGAGTTCCTCATGGATGTGCCCACCCACCATCTTATTTTCTGGAGTTGGTCGAACAAAATTAGATTGAGATTTATCATTTCCAATTGGATGGCTTTCTTGGAAGGGGGGTGGGTGAAGGGTGGAAGTAAATTTTGAATCCTTCCCTTCTGTTTAAAGTATGTTTAGAGGGATCAGGAAAAAAATAAAAATTTCCTGGAAAGGGCTGATGTGGTTTGTATTTTTAGAGTAAAAAAGATACGAGTTGTTTTGTGCAAAATATGAAAATGTGTGCTTTGGTCCCGTTTTACGGAAACTATTTCAAAGCAATAAGTAGTTTAAATAAACTTTTAATAAATATTTTTGAATTTTCTCGCTTATAACATATATGAATAAATAATTTCCTTATAGTATTGTTTTCTAATAGTATAAACTGCTTACAAAAATAAATAAAATGCATCTAATACACCACAAATTCCTTATAGTATTTTTCCCCGTGTAAATTGTTTTCGTAGAGCATGAAATGCCTACAAAAAATAAAATATACCTCATACACCATAATTCCTTTATAGTATCGCTTTCCATCTAGTATTGTTTTCCTTATAGTATTG
The DNA here is from genome assembly GCA_026289955.1 of Argiope argentata. Classification (NCBI taxonomy): domain Eukaryota; kingdom Metazoa; phylum Arthropoda; class Arachnida; order Araneae; family Araneidae; genus Argiope; species Argiope argentata. The sequence continues at coordinate 9,612 of JAOUZG010011799.1, read as the reverse complement.
TACAAACTATTTACTAAAAAAATTGCATCACAGGCACCAAATTTTTTTTGTAACATTATTTTCCATGTACGATTGTTTCCTTATAGCATAAACTGTACAAAAAGTAAATAAAATGCATCTCATACAACATAATTTCCTTATAGAATTGCTTTCTTTCTAGTATTGTTTTACTCATAGTAGAAATTGCATACAAAAAATACATCTCATAAATTACAGTTCCCTTCTAGTATGTTTTCTTATGGTATTGTTTCCTTAGTTTATAAACTGCTCACAAAAAATACATCGCATACTTTTCCTTAAACTATTGCTTTCATTAAAGTATTGTTTCTTTATATTATTTCTTTCTTTTAGTATAAATTAATTACAAAAAAAAATCTTACACATTCCAATTGTTTTAATAATATTGATCTCCTTTTAGCTTCGTTTTTCTTATAGTATTTTTTTCTCTTAGTATACACAACTTAGAAAAAATATATCTCATATCATGAATTTTTGGAAATATGACTTCCCGATGATCCCATTTTATTCTTCCCAAATGTTCTGGAGTCCTTATGCCGTTGATTAATATGCTCATTTAATGATCGGCCCCTATTTTAGAGTTTGATGAAAATACTTTCACATTAGACCTGAATAATAATTATATCCACCTCGTATTTTGTATATTAGTAATGAATTAAAAAAAATCAGTAGCTGCACAAAAATTTATATTTGCGCCATGTGCATACTTTCAAAATTCTCGTTAATTAAAACAGTGAATGCGAGTCGCATTTAGATTAAGCAGAACACTCACCAAAATTATAATTTCTAGTGGGAAATACGTAAACCACTCATTTACCAAATTTAAATCTTAAGTGTGAGTATCTATGTTTCTATAAGCTGCTTTTATTTAATAACACTGAATTTATGCAATACATACAGTGGGACCCTAAAGTCCTGATCTAGTTTCTATTAACGAACAGCTACTCCTGGTGTAATAAAAGTTGTGTCACGGTACAGTACAAAGTCACGACTTTTATGAAAACAGGTAGAATACAAAGTATTTATGAATTTTGTATTCTCTATTTATAAAACTAATTTTTATATTAAATTAATGTGATGTGTGAAACTGAGCTTGAAAATAATGTTTTTTATAAACTTATCATGGTTTTGTATATATTAATTCTCTTTAATCCCCCCCACATACCTCGAAATGTTTCTTAAGATGAAAGGGAGTAATAATTTTGCTCCTAGATTGCGCTGTAAATGATCAGATTGTGATAATATTAAAAAGTCACATAGCATTTTCATTGACCTATACACCATTTTTATGTCCATAATTATCATTATTCTGAAATTAAAAGGGGGCTGAGTGGGCACAAAAAAGTTTTTAGTCATTCTATAAATGGAATATATTTAAAACTGGCCAAAATGATTGAAATAATTAAAACTTATATATTAACGCCTTCAATGCTGCATGGATCTCCCGGTGACTGCCGACCCATAAAAGATGGCATCGTAAGAAGCGTAAATGTAAATGCACATTACTACAGTCATCGTATTAATTTTTTATTTATATATTTAATATATAAGTTTGCACTATAAAAGTCAGTTAATGTTTAACCTTTTCAAAAAATGAGGATTTAACTAGTTATAATATATAAAATAAAAGTGGATAATTTTGAAACGACAACTACCGACGAATAACTCGCGTTTTAACTTCAGAAAATAAACTTATTAGTTGAAAAATTGCCTTAAAAAGATTGGCTTAAAAACACACACGACATAATACACTGTCATTTTGGTGATTCTTTTATTTCAACTACTCTCCCTTTATTATAATAAATATCAAGCATTATTTCTCTTTTACAAAATAAAAACATTAATTTTAATTTTCTCTCTAATTTAGTGCAAAGTATCACAACTTCAGAGTAATTTATTCTGATTGAAAACATCCTAAAAACTTTGTTTTAGTATTAATTATTTCAAAATTCCTTCACTCAATACTTTGCTGCTGCATTAATCGACCTTTCCTTAGCCATTCTTTGAAACATAATGGGCCTAACCTTTTGTTTAAAAGCCGATCGACTTCAGCAACATCTGAATTTCGTCGTCCACAGTGCTCAGGGCTGCCATCAGTTATCAACTTAAAAATAGGCACTTCGGAATAACTATTACTGAATTCGCCGTAAGAGTCATGCATTTTTCATGAAGCCTCTTTGTTCTGTTGAAATAACCCGTTTTTTTAACTCGTTCCATCGCCGTGGAATTAGCTTATCTGAATTTTTAAACATCTACTTCACTTTATATATGTTTAGTCAATTATTGCGCCAATTACGAGTGAAAGCTAAAATTTTAGAAACAAAAATGGGTAGAAGTTTTAGAAGAATATGACATATTACTTCATTCTTTCTCCTGCTCTTCAATTCTATCAAACCCCCGAAGAATTACATAGCAGACTTCACAGATAAGATAAGAATATGTGTTCACTTTGTGTCATCCTATCACATATATTGCAAAATACAAAGGTTGAGTTTAATTCATTTACTAAATTCAAATCTCTTGTTGTTTCTTATGGCACACATCATGACAAGCTCTTGACGAAATCAGCGGTTTTAAGATGGAGGAACGGCTCTTGTTTTCAGTAGCGCCCTCTGTGGCCAAGAGTGCGTCTTAGCTACTGATGCGTCACATTCACTTGCACAATTTCTTTTTACGGGGGATCATTCGCACATCTCGCAAATAGAACACAGATGAAGAACAACCATGTTCGAACCCGAGACGTCCATATCATGGGGAAGACGAAATTCAAACTTGAATGGAATAAAATATTTTTTCTTTAAAAAAAATATTTTTTGTGATGTTTATTAGCATTGCAAACTAAGAATACTAATAATAATAACATATGATTCAAGATGGTCTTGTAGACACATTGCATCTCTTCCATTTGGAAAATTCACAACATTATATGGAGAAGGTTGATATAAGAGGGAGGTTTTCGTTGATTCGCTATCTTCCAGCCCTCAGCCCCTGGAAGGAAGTGGCAAATACTTAGATAGAAATGCGTTCTATTTATATTTATTATATTGCAATTCTTCATTTCCTATTAAATCCTTTTGATATTGATAAAAGAAAATCTTTTAATATGTAAAGTTTGAACCAATTCAAATTTCTCTGAAAGTTATTATTGAATGTTCACACTGTATTTTCATACGATCATATTTTACAACCTGCCGTCTGTAATCCTCTGCGTGAGAAATATTGAAATAACATGTCTTGAATGTTCATATCAATTTTTCTAGTCCTCGACGAAAAATATACCGCTAAATTTTCAATCTGGAGGACTGTACTATTTTATATTTAGTTTTGGAAAAGGTTAGAAATGTTTGTACACTTGAAGGATTGCACGCATTTTATTCTATCATGTGCTCATTGCATTATACGCTTTACAGATTGCTCATAATCCAAAAGGACTGTTTTTCAAGGATATATTATTATGAGCTGATTATAAGGAATCCATACTATTGTCCGAATTATCCAATTTCCAGTTTCCCACACAGCATTGTGCATGTTTCAAGAGCCATTCTGCGCAGTATGAATTGGTTGGTAATCTTGTTATATTAAAATTAGGTTTGACAAACACATCAAATGCATCTTGCTGGATTTGGCGATGCAGAGTTTCAAATTTAAAACCATTTTCAGAAAATAGCTCCGAGAATTCAGTTTCTTCATTATGAGCCTGAATTTCATTCATATTGTTTTCAAGTGTATTATTGTGAAGAGAATTTCTTACGATATTATTATCGTTAAAGTCAATCAGGGGAATTTCAGGTTTCTCATCAGATACAAATGAAGTAGATATTTTCTCTGGAATAAATTTTTCCTCCAAAATGTTTTTAGTTGAGGGCATTATTTCGAAAGCTTCTGTTGGGAATGAGGACATGGTTATGAGGAGGTCTACCAATGAATTTTCCTCCATACTTTTGGATAGCAGAACCAAGTTGTGGAAATCGTCTTCAGTGGACGAAACAGATTTTTTATTTTTATTTTTACTTTTAAATTGGCGGGTTCTCTTAAGGTTATTTTGGAATCCAAATTTGTAAATTATAGTCAAAGGAATTATTGGCAGAAAATTGATAAGACAGTAAAAATTGCCATTAAGTAGTACCTGGTAAGTACTGTATATCCATATGGTGACAACAATTACAACTGTGCAAAAAGTCTCATACGACTCTATCATCGTGTCACAACTAAAATCACGTAATCACGTTATAGTTTATAATTAAAATTCACGTAATTCAAAACGTCAATTCGCTTTTCAATTCAGTCTAACTTAACCACTTTTATAAACAACACGGCTATAATAATTCTATATTCTGTCAAGACGCGATAAATTAAAGTTCTTCAACAATTTATGCATTGTTTAAGTCATTGTTGAAGTTATAGTTGCTCAATAAATAGTTTATCCTTTGTTTTATGGAATGATGAATTTTTTAACGATCAGAATAATTCTAAATGAAAACTAACATACTGAAACTGAAAATAGCTACTCTTTTAAAATTTTATATTGATGTCTTAAGAATTAGGACAACTAGTGGTGAAATTATCTCTGTGATAATAAAGAAGACGAAATTTTGCGCTAATCCCTGGTAAGTACTTGTAACGTAGAGTTTGAAAATTAGACTAGTCAGCATTTCGAAACAGTTTTGTAGCAAAAAGGGCTTCTAGTATTCCATTCACCCGAATGATACATGTCAGCAACTTAAACTGTCTTTTATAATTTAATAATTTGAGTTCTTCAAAATTTTGATAATAATAATCAACTGATAATAGTAATTGATATTAGTAAAATCAACTTTCTCTTTATCATTACAAGGGAGAAAGATCAAATTATCGCCTGTCTCAAATTTCAAAATTAATAAATAAATTATTAACTTCTGTTAGTTAAGGAATTTGGAGCAATTATTGCTTAACTCTACATAATGGATTTAATGTTCGCACATATACAGTTTTTTAAAAAAAATGTCTATTAGAACGATGATGCTTGCTTCGTTTCAAAACATAAGAACTTTTCATTCAAATTCAAGAATCATTTCGGCGTTTTTCGAATAATTTTCTTCAACATATTCCAATTAGCAAGAATCATCAACATTTATTTCTTGATCTTGTTAAAAAAATTCATAATAGGTATTTTACATGTTACAAAAAAAAGTTGTGAAATTTTCAACTGTGACGTAATATTTTATTTTACTTTTATGTAAACTTTGAAACCCTTTAAGAATTTTTATCTTGTCTTTAATATCAGGGAAGAATTCATTCATCCTATTAGAATTCTCAGAAATTCAAGCCCTTGGTGGAACCTTTGAGAAGATTACTCATGCGAGTTTATAGATTTCCAATTCTCAGATATGCCGTTAAAATTCATTTGAACATCTGAATTTATATTATTTTTATTAACAATAATTATTTTAATTATTGTTTATTAACAATAATTATTTTATTAATTGTTTCTATTATAAATACCTAATTTGTTAGTTTAATATAATTTTTCTTCATCATGGATATATGTAATCTAGTCTAGTTATAATATCATACCTCTAGAAAATTGGAATCCATTTTAATATATATTAGAAATTTGGATGGAAGAGGTCGATCACTATCATTTCTGCTTTAATCTTTGTAGATCATTCAACGATCTAAGTGAAATTTTATTCTGCATAACTGTAGGAATTTGTTCAATATTCTGAACAGTTTGTTTGAGGAGTCTCAAAGCAAAATTAATGTGCCTATTTCTACCTGTTCTTATCGCACTGTAAAATATTGATTACTTAGAGAATCAATACATATAGCAAAATATACAGATCTGTTAAGAAGAGAGATTCTACCTTTTGCGTGTATGGAACGACCGGGATTGCATGGAAGAAGCGCGGCGGTTATGTCACTTATACGACAATTCCTCTGCTTAATTGCCATGTAAATGGAGCAGGAAATAACTGGAATATATGTTGGACTTCGAAGTATATTGGTCATGCTACTTATACAATGCATCTTCTGCTTTTCCTCCCACAGAAAAATATAAAGGCGTTATAATACACGTTGTTATATGACTACTTTTTATCTCTTATAATTACTTAATTTCTGGATTCAATAAGAATTCTAAGTATTACAACGAATTAAATTTAATAATTTAATAATTCCGTTTATATTTAAAAAGGGGAAAAGCCCACAATACCCCTTTTTAAAACAAGATTAAATATAAAGATCAAATGAAAAACGCGTGCCGCTTTTATAAACTTCCGATGAATCTCTGCAAGTGTTGCTATCAAATGTTTATTTATTTTTAGTTTCCATTCAGCCGACTATCTTTTTAGCTTCCAATTATTAAACTTATCTTCTGTGCATTCGTTTAATCCTCTTTGAAATAAGAAATTATAATATTTATTTCATAAAATGATTATTTTTTCGTTTAATGTGTCAATAAAATTAAAAACAACAACAGAATCCTGGTGCTGTGTAACTGTTACAACAACAAAATCCTTCACATCAAAGGAAAGTGGCCCCTTTTTCAGTTGTTTGTTTTTATTAAACTGACAAATGAATCTGCATCCGCAAGTTATTGAAAAGTTTCTAAAAAAGCTGAATCCATAAACGAACTTCTCCTAAGATTGGGTCAGAAGCAATGTGAGGAAATAAATATTATCATGTCAAATCTCAATGCCAAGTCTGAGATTCCTCAAATAAAATCTTTTCTTCTGAAATCTATATTAAGGAGCAATATCACCTAGAGTTTCAAATATGAAATTTACCCGACAATGGAAATCGTATCAGATTCTCCCACCCGTCACGAAAGCGCATGGATTTAAACCTTAAAACTGAATGGTCAGACCTCCGCAACAGCAAAACTGGCAGGAACTATAGTTGAGTCCTAAGAGTCACCACCAGCCACAGTACAGGCTGGTTCGTCCTATGTCCCGTCATCGCTGGGAGGAGAGTACCCCCAACTATTAGTGTATCCTCCAGGGTGACGAGATCCAATCACCATGCCGTAAGCATCTCATCCTCATTTTGAGGTACCCCCAGGGGGGATATTTGACAAGGGATAAAGATCTAGTTTGTGCTACCCAACTTTAAAACTTAGAAAGTACAATGGATATAACAGTCACAACGTGAGAGATATTGGACAAGATAAAGTCTTTCCTTCTTTTATTTGACATCTCCACGGGAATACCATTTGGAGAAATAGTTTAGCAAACATAAGGAATCAAAAACATCGAAATGCACCGACTTACAAAACAAAATGAGACACAGGGAATTTCGCAGTTCTCATCACTATTTTCTTTCAGATTCAATGAAAATTTGGTTCACAAATCAATCCCCCCCCTCTCAAATAAAAAAATCCTTCATTGACATGTAATGCAATATGCCAAATGTTTCGATTTTCTCCACTCTACAAAAAATGTGCAATAAAGACAATGTTTAGTCGAATGGGCGGCACATCTCTTGATGGACATTGTTAAAATCATTTATAATTATCACTTGCCAGAAAATTTGTGCCTAATACACAAAAGAGTCGAAGATATTGGAACTAAAGTGTCGAAAGCACATAACAAGGGGTTCACATTCAATTTTTGATTAATTAACTTACGCAAGGTATTCAATCAACTAATTGGTGTATAAAAGCATATACACCAGTTATCGATATCCTAAAAACATTGATTGTTTAAATTCATTCAACATTCAATGTTTAACACAGCACTCAAAAAGATCCTTCTAAATATTTGATGAAGTATTCGAGACTTCTACAAAATTTTTCCCCCATATTTAATGAGAAACTCGACTTGTCGGTCAGGATGTAAAAAGCACATAAAAATCTTGTCAAATCTAATGGTATTCCGATGCAGCTAAATGCAAATATCTACAGTAAAAAACTTGATACTTAATCTTCCATTAAAACGTATTCCTTTAAATTTCCCCCCTTTTTAACCATGTTCCTTATATATATATATATATATATATATATATATATATATATATATATATATATATATATATATATATATAATTGTGATATGAAATTTTGTTTTGTGTTTGATGGATCTCTCTACAAAGAAATTCTTTGAATAACGCTCTTAAGCAAGGGCAAAATAATGAGTGCGATAATTTGGATCCGATATTAAATTTTAAACTAAATAAACAATCGTTAGTTACCGATGATATTCAAACTTTTTAAAGCCTGATGTTTAGGGAAGTGGATAGAAGAATACCCTGATATTTAATTGTTTTACTTCAGGACTGTATAGGATACAAATATTAAAAAAAATGTTTTTTGAATGGTAACAGATTTCCACGTTTATGCTTTGGTTTAAGTCCTCGTATTTATACTATTTATACAATAATAAACTATTAAGCTTTAGACTATTCAAACAATTTTGTGATTTTAACACATGCGCGCTCTCAGTGTTTTCCCATGACAAAGATTAAGAATATTCTTTAAAAAGGAAGCAATATTCTGTCACAGCTTTCAGGAAATATTTTTAAAGCTTTGACAATTGAATATTTTTCTTAACATCATAGCTTAAAAATGAACTGAAAAGCTTAATTTTACACTTTGAGTCTTTTTGAAAAACTGAAAAGACTTGCTTGGTTTATGGGTTGTAAAAAGCATTCTTTGACATACAATTACATGACATATAATTTATGTAATTGTGAAATTTTTAAACATTTCTCGCTCACAAAGTTTTCCTCTGACAAGTATAAAGAATATTTTTTTTAAAGGAAATAATATTCTGTCACAACTTTCAAAAATTTTTTTTCACATTACTGTTATTGAATATATGGCGAATCTTTACAGCCTAAAAGTAAATTACGATACCCAGTTTTACATTTTGAGTCTCTTCAAAGTACGGAAAAATTTGCTTGGTTTTTGTGCTTGTAAAATAGATGACATTCAAAGTACGATATTAATTATGTGAAGTTAACCAACCGCAATTTTACCACGAAAGAAAGAAGAAAGGTCAGAACAATTTTTTTCCGAACATCGTTTTTCTCGGTAAATTATTTCAATTTTCATAAAAAGACAAAAAAAGTTTTTACGAATAATATTAAAGAGAAAAATAGTTTCTTTTTGTTTCACATGTTTCTCGTCATTTAAATATTTTTTCGGAACTTGAAAAACACACACCTTTGAATCAATGGCGCCAAAACGGAAGAAAATCTTATTATATGAAAGATCATTATTTTAGTTACTCTAGTTCCTACAACTTATTAAATCTAACAGTTTCAGCATTCTTTTATGTTAAATTTTTCCAATTTTCTGTAGGAAACATTTTCTTGTCTTTGTTTCTTTGTAAAAAAATTCATTTCCTATAATTCCAAAACACAATTAAAAAAAGTTATAATTTTCCTTCGTTTATATTTGTCCCTCAAATGACTTCGAAGCAGACGATATTTTCCTTTTCTTTGGCCCGAACAGCTGTTGCCGCACGATGAAAGCAAAAAGGTGATCGATTGGCGAGTAATTTACTAGATTAATCGTTCTCTGACAGTCGATTAAAGAAAGACCAATCTCCCTCGTAGTAATAGAGTTTTTATCAGCGATTGGACCGTTATGATTCCTTTCCTCATAGTTCTACTTGA
>JAOUZG010011778.1:0-23520 GCA_026289955.1 Argiope argentata | reverse complement strand
AAATATGCAGATTTAAAATAAAGACCTTATACCAAATTTTGGGGGGATATGAAACGTGGATCAAAATGTGAAGTTCAAAATTTTTGACTATAACGGTACTTTATACAAAAATTGAGGGCAGTGAAAGGCAATACACGGAAATAAGTGGCAATGCTATCAGGACGAAATCATGGGTTGTGGATGGTCTTTCAAAATCAAATCTGATTGAAAACGAAACACCGAAAGATACAAAGGAGGGGGTAGTGACGAAAGCTGGACAATTTAGAACCTTATATGGCAAGATATTTGCTCCTGTAATCCTATATTACTAGAAAGGGAAAAAGTTTTATTTGTAGCTGAGCAAAAACCTTAAACATTGCATACGTTGACAAAAACCAACTGAGGGGGCCGAAAATGGCCCAAACTGAGAAACGGAAAGTTTTGACTAAATCTAATATAGATCTTATTTAAATAATCCAGAAATGGAAAAACTTTTTTCACCATTTCTGAGAAAGATAGGAGGAAAATCAATAAAGAGCTAGAAAACGAAAGGAAACTCGCCCTCCTTAAGATGCAATTCAGAATAGGAAAATGACATTCTCATAAAGCAAGCATCTGAAATCTAATTAAAATGGGCAAACTAAATGGATTTTGGAATGTCAGAAAGTTTACATAGAAAGTAGATTCTGCTTAAGTAAGAATTATGGACAAGTTATAGGCTAAGGCCGATCAATCTATTGATTAACTAACCGCCTCTATCCTTCTCCATTAACAATCAATCGTACAAAAAAAATATTGGAATTCTACAAACATAAGCAACAACCCTAGACACGAACCGCATTCAAGAGATTGCAGGAATCGGGCTAGAGCCCTAGCACAGTGCAAACACGACAGCAAATATACATCCTATACTACACGCAAGAGGACAGACGACCTCTTTGCTTCGCCCGTGAGAATGACTTTAGAGCTATATATAGTGCTGCTCCGTCACCAGGGCTATCATTTTCCACCATTCAAATGATTCTAGGTAAATTAGAAGGGGGCGAAATTTGCGGCCTTTCGTTTTATCGCGGCTTCCATTGGCAGCCGCTAGAGACGAATGACTTCATAAACTACCATGGAATATTAATATACGGGTGCAGGGGCACGTTTAGCACCCCGTTATAGGCTCAATAAGTGCTTGCAAAGGGGTTTTATATCGCGATTATATAGCAAAATAAGCAATTGCATGTTAACCTATGGAGGTGGGGAGGAACACTCCAAACCACATTACGCGCTTCCGTTTGAGGAGTGTACGTTTACGGTCATATGGGCTGATGCTCCGTCACAAGGGCTAACATTTGCCACCATTCAAATGATTCTAGGTAAATTAGAAGGGGGCGAAATTTGCGCCCTTTCGTTTTATCGCGGCTTTCACTGGCGGCCACCAGGGGTGAATTAAGTCACACACTCCAATGTAATATTATTGTACGGGTGCGGAAACACGTTTTGCACCCCATTATAGGCTCAATAAGTGCTTGCAAGGGGGTTTTATAGCGCGATTATATAGCAAAAATCGCAATTACATGTTAACCCACGCTGGGGGGAAAGAACATTCCAAACAAAATTACGCTCTTCCGTTTGAGGAGTCTACGTTTCCGGTCGTATGGGCTGATGTTCCGTCACCATGGCTATGATTTGCCTCCATTCAAACGATTCTAGAACAATTAGAATAGGGCGAAATTTGCGCCCTTTTGTTTTATCGCGGCTTTCATTGGCGATAAACAGGGGCGAAAGACGTCACACACTCCAAAGAAATATTATTGTAGGTGTGAAGGGGCACGTTTCGCACCATATTATAGGCTCAATAAGTACGTGCAAGGATGTTTTAAAGGCTCGAATATATAGCAAAATACGCAATTACATGTTACTTACGCTTGGGAGAAAGAACACTCAAAACCACATTGCTTACTTCCGTTTGAGGAGTCCACATTTCCGGTCGTATAGGCTGATGCTTCGTCACCAGGGCTAACATTTTCCACAATTCTAACGATTTTTGGTTAAATTAGAAGGGGGCGAAATTTGCGGCCTTTCGTTTTATCGCGGCTTCCATTGGCAGCCGCTAGGGGAGACTGACGTCAGAAACTGCCCTGGAATATTATTGTAAGTGTGTGGTGGCACGTTTTGCAGACCGTTATAGGCTCAATAAGTGTGTGCAAGGGGGTTTTATAGCGCGATTACATAGCAAAACTAGCAATTACATGTTAACCTACTATGGGGGGAAAGAACATTCGAAACTACATTGCGCACTTCCGTTTGAGGAGTCCGCGTTTCCGGTCGCATGGGCTGACGCTCTTTCACCAGGGCTATCATTTTCCACCATTCAAACGATTCTAGGTAAATAAGAAGGATTCGAAATTTGCGGCCTTCAGTTTTATCGCGGCATCCATTGGCAGCCGCTAGGGGAGGATGACGTCATAATTTGCCATGGAATATTATTGTACGGTTTGGGGGCACGTTTTGCACCCCATCATAGGCTGAATAAGTGCTTGCAAGGGGGTTTATAGCGCGATTATATAGGAAAAATCTCAATTACATGTCAACCCACGCTGGGGGAAAGAACACTCTAAACCACATTACGCACTTCAGTTTGAGGAGTCCGCCTTTCCGGTGGTATAGACTAATTTCCGTCGGCAGATTTACCATTTACCACCATTCAAACGATTCTAGGTAAATTAGAAGGGGGCGAAATTTGCGGCCTTTCGTTTCATCGCGGCTTACATTGGCAGCCGCTAGGGGTGAATAACGACACACTCTCCTATAAAAAAATTTTATGCGGGTGAGGGGGCACGTTTCACCCCATTATAGGCTGAATAAGTGCGTGCAAGGGGGTTTATAGCGCTATTATATAGCAAAAATCGCAATTACATGTTAACCCCACTGGAGTGAAAAAACACTCCATACCACATTACGCGCTTCCATTTGAGGAGTCTGTGTTTCCGGTCGTATGGGTTTATGCTCCTTCACAAGGGCTAACATTTGCCGCCATTCAAACGATTCTAGGTAAATTAGAATGGGGCGAAATTTGCGCCCATTGGTTTTATCGCGGCTTCCATTGGCAGCCGCTAGGGGTGAATGACGTCACACACTGTCATGGAATATTAGTGTACGTGTGCGGAGGCACGTTTTGCAACCCATTAGAGGCTCAATAAGTGCGTGAAAGGGGGTTTTATAGCGCAATTATATAGCAAAATACGCAGTTACATGTTAAACTACGCTGGGGAGAAAGAACATTCCAAACCAAATTGCGCACTTCCGTTTTAGGAGTCCGCGTTTCCGGTCTTATGGGCTGACGCTCCGTCACCAGGGCTATCATTTTCCACCATTCAAACGATTTTAGGTACATTAGAATAGGGCGAAATTTTCGCCAATTTGTTTTATCGCGGCTTCCACTGGCAGCCGCAAGGAAGAATGACATTATAAACTGCCATGGAATATTATTGTACGGTTGCGAGGGGCACGTTTTGCACCCCATGATAGGCTCAATAAGTGCGTGCAAGGGGGCTTTATATCGCTATTATATAGCAAAATATCGAATTACATGTTAACCTACGCAGGTGGAATGTGACACTCCACCGCACATTACGCCCTTCCGTTTCAGGAGCCGCGTTTCCGCTGGAATGGGCCAATGCTACGTCCCCAGGGCTCTAATATTATTGTACGGTTGCGGGGGCATGTTTTGCACACCATTATTGGCTCAATAAGTGCATTCAAGGGGGTTTTATAGCGCGATTACATAGCACAATACGCAATTACATGTTAACCTACGCTGGGGGGAAAGAACATTCCAAACTAAATTGCGCACTTCCGTTTGAGGAGTCCGCGTTTCCGGTCGTATGGGCTGACGCTCCGTTACTAGGGCTTTCATTTTCCACCATTCAAACGATTCTAGGTAAATTAAAAGGGGGCGAAATTTGCAACCTTTCGTTCTATCGCGGCTTCCACTGGCAGCCGCTAGGGGAGGGTGACGTCATAAACAGCCATAGAATATTATTGTACGGGTGCGGGGGGCACGACTTGCATCCCATTATATGCTCAATCAGTTCGTGAAAGGGGGTTTTATAGCGCGAATGTATAGCAAAATACGCAACTACATGTTAAACTACACTGTGCGGAAAGAACATTCCAAACCACATTACACACTTCCATTTTCGGAGTTCGCCTTTACGGTGGTATGGGCTGATGCTCCGTCACCAGAGCTATCATTTGCCACCATTCAAACGATTCTAGCTAAATTAGAAGGGGCCGAAATATGCGCCCTTTCGGGTTTTCGCGATATCCATTGGCGGCCGCTAGGGGTGAATGACGTCACACACTCCCATGGAATATAATTGTATGGGTGCAAAGGCACGTTTTGCAACCCATTATAAGCTCAATACGTGCGTGCAAGGAGGTTTTATAGCGCGATTATATAGCAAAATACGCAATTACATGTTAACCTACGGAGGTGGGAAAGAACACTCCAAGTCACATTACGCACTTCCGTTTGAGGAGTCCACGTTTCCGATCGTATGGGCTGATGTTCCGTCACCAGGGCTATCATTTGCCACCATTCAAACGATTCTAGGTAAATTAGAATCGGGCGAAAATATTCTCCTATCGTTTTTTCGCGGCTTAAATTGTCGGCCACCAGGGGTAAATGACATTACACACTCCCATTGAATAATATTGTACGGGTGCGAGGGCACGTTTTGCACCCCATTATGTGCTCAATAAGTGCGTGAAAGGGGGTTTTATAGCACGATTATATTCTGATGTATTCTGATGATTATTAGGTGTGTGCCGAAAGTGGCGTTACACCGGTAAAATACTCATAATTAAGATAAAAATAAATATATATAATTTAAATAGCTGTCAAAGGACTAGCCATTCAAAAAACTTTTATATGCTTAAGTATTAGAAGCTAAAACAACCAAAGATAAAAGGCGAGTGAGAGAAAAAGGGAGCAAACAAAAGAAGAAAAAAGTGGAGACGAAAAGAAGAGTCTGCATAATATTCTACATCCACAGTATCATTCGAGCATAATTAGTAAATAAAAAAATTACTTAATACAGGAAACTAAATTTTGAAAACAGAAAAATCAAATTTAAAGAAAACAAATAGAAAAATATAAGAAATAAACAAAAGAAAAAAAAGTAAATAAACAAAAGAGAAAAATAAGTAAACAAATGGAAAAAATAACAGAAAACATATATATATACAGTGGCTCAGTCTAAGATAGAGTCCAACATTAAGAACAAAGGCCTGATAGGGTTCGTTTTGCCTTTTTTTCCCCTTCTTCTTCTTATAATCACTATATGCTGTTCACTTTTAGCAGTTCTTAACAAAGCAAGACAAATTACTATTCACCCTGGAAAATCCTATTTTCATTACGATATAGAAAATCCAATATATTCGGAGCTTCTAAATTCCATTTATTGTTTGACAGAATTTGGGAAATCTTCAGCTGAAGTTTAATAAATTTTCTCAAATGTTGAAGAATAGGGCAATGGAAAATATAGTGTGGAATGTCATCAAGATCATTGCCACATCTGCAGCTACAATTTTTTAAACGGAATCTTTTAAGATAATGTGGGCAAAGTCCATGATTTGTAGTTAATTGGGCTAGAAATTTATTGTCAATACATCTATTTCTTTTAACCTGAGAAAAGATATTGAAAGTAAAGCGTCCTATATAGCAAAATACGCAACTACATGTTAACCTACACTGAGGGAAAAGAGCATTCCAAACCACATTACGCACTTCCATTTCAGGAGTTCGCCTTTACGGTGATATGGGCTGATACTCCCTCACCAGGTCTATCATTTGCAACCATTCAAACGATTCTAGGTAAATTAGAAAGGGCCGAAATATGCGCCCTTTCGTGTTTTCGCGGTTTCCATTGGCGGCCGCTATGATTGAATGATGTCACACACTCCCATGGAATATTATTGTACGTGTTCGGGGGCACTTTTTGCACCCCATTATAGGCTCAATAAGTGCGTTCAAGGAGGTGTTATAGCGCGATTATATAGCAAAATAAGCAATTACTTGTTAATCTATGGTGTATGGAATTTACACTCCATCCCACATGGCACGCTTCCGTTTGAAGAGTCCGCACTTTCGGTGGTATTGGCTGATGCTCCGCCACCAGGGCTATCATTTGCCACCATTTAAAAAAATTATAGGTACATTAGAAGGGGGCGAAATTTGCGCCCTTCCGTTTTTTCGCGACTTCCATTGGCTGCCGCTAGGGGTGAATGACATCACACAATCCCATGGAATATTATTGTACGCATGCGGCGGCACGATTTGAATCCTATTATATGCTCAATAAGTGCGTGCAAGGGGTTTTATAGCGCGATTAAATATCAAAATTCGCAATTACATGTTAACCTAAGGAGGGAGGAAGGAATACTCCTCCCCTTATTACGCGCTTCCGTTTGAGGAGTCTACGTTTTTGGTGGTATTTGCTGATGCTCCGTCTCCAGCGCTATCATTTGCCACCATTTAAATGATTGTAGGCAATTTAGAAGGGGGCGAAATTAGCGCCATTTCGTTTTTTTTTTTTTTTTTTGCAGCTTCCATTGGCGGGCGATAGGGATGAATGACGTCACACAATCCCAAGGAATATTATTGTACGGGTGAGGCGGCAAGTTTAACACCCCATTATAGGGACAATATGGGCTTGCAAGGGGGTCTTATAGCGCGATTATATAGCAAAATACGCAATTAAATGTTAACCTGCGGAATTGGGGAAAGCATAATCCTACCCACATTGCTTGTTTCCGTTGAAGGAGTCCGCGTTTCCGGTGGTATGGGCTGAAGCCCCGTCACCAGTCCATAATAGAAAAATGCGGAGAAATCTTAAGATATATAGAAAAATCTTTAAATCGGACAATTTGTCGATTCGAGCCTTTTCATCCGTTTTGTGGTGAAAATAAGGCAATTTATCTCGAAACCGTAAAACAGCGATATTTATGAAAAAAACGAGAATTTAGCAAAATTTTAATCAGGCTGTACTTGGAAAAATTCGGAGAAATCGTAATATGTATCGAAAAATCGGAAAATTTGATAATTTGATCGTTTAGAACCAAATATTCCGTTTTGTGGTGAAAAACGTCCAATTTACATCGAAACAGTAAAACAGCGATATTTACTAAAAGAATGTGAATTTTGCAAAATGTTACGCAAGTAATACTCAGAAAAATGCAGAGGAATCTTAGGATACATCGAAAATTCTTAAAATCGGATAATTAGAAGTGAAAATGTATGTGCGAGGATGCAGGAGGTAGGAACATTCCTCCCAACATTGTACGTTTCCGGTTGAGGATTTCGCGTTTCCGGTGGTACGGGCTGATGCTTCGTTACCAGGCCTAGCAATTGCCAATAATTATAACGATTCTAGGTAAATTAGAAGGGGGAGAGATTAGCGCCATTTCGTTTTTTCACGGCTTTCATTGGCGGGCGATAGGGATGAATGACGCCACACAATCCAATGGAATATTATTGTACGGGTGCTGGGGCCCGTTTTGCAACGCATTATGGGCTCAATAACTGCGTGCAAGGGGGTTTTATAGCACGATTATATATCAAAATACGCAATTACATTTTAAACTACGGAGGTGAGAAGTAATACTCCATCCCACATTATGCGCTTCCGATTGAGAAGTCGGTATTTCGGGTGGTATGGATTGATGCTCCGTTACCAGGGCTATCATTGCAATCATTCAAACGATTCTAGGTAAATTAGAGGCGGGCGAAATTTCGAACTTTCGTTTTATCGCGGCTTCCATTGGCGGTCGATAAGGGTGAATGACGTAACACAGTCCGATGGAATATTATTGTACGGGTGCAGGGCACGTTCTGCATCCCATTATAGGCTCAATAAGTGCGTGCATGGGGGTTTATAGCGCGATGATATAGCAAAATACGAAATTACATGTTAACCTAAGGAGGGAGGAAGGAATACTCTTCTCCACTTCCGTTTGAGGAGTCCGCATTTCGGGTGGTATGGGCTGATGTTCCATAACCAGGGTTATCATTTGTCACCATTCAAACGATTATAGGTAAATTAGAAGGGGGCGAAATTTGCGTCCTTTCGTTTTATCGTGGCTTTCATTGGCGGCCGCCAGGGGTGAATGAATTAGAAGCGGGCAATACGGAATTACAAGTTAACCTACGGAATTGGGGAAAGCATAATCCTCCCCACATTGCTTGTTTCCGTTGAAGGAGTCCGCGTTTCAGGTGGTATGGGCTGATGCTCCGTCACCAGTCCATAATAGAAAAATGCGGAGAAATCTTAAGATATATAGAAAATCTTTAATGGCATGCACTTATTATGGAATCTTTTCGCAAAAGATGTTTACATGTAGATCCCCAAAACTTACTTCATCTTGTCAGATATCAATTTCAGTCACTTGGACGAGGAGATTTGGCTAGAAAAATAGTTAATGAATGCTTTGTTTGATTCAAAAATAAACAAATAAGTTGTAATCAATTATCTATCTATCTATACATAGTATAAAATGAAGTATTCTGAAAGCGTCTGTATGTTGGAATCACAAAAATTCGAGAAATAGTTTATGGATATTGGAGATATTTATACCATTTTGTATATCATTTTTGGCGAAGAATTTAGTACATTCAAGGTCAAAATAAAAAAGGGAGTTTTATAATTTCCATTTCGTTTTATCTGTGCATGCGCAAAAACCTCAACCCTGCGCATGTGCAAATAGCAAGAGATGTGGTACGCCTATGCAATACATCTTTGTTTACATCTAAGTTTAAATAGCGATTCAAATATCAATATGAGGAAAAGAAGGAAATCCAAATTCGAAATGATCGCCTGTGTTTTTTTATGGACATATCATATTTTTATCTTTTTAACAGTCTAAATATTTCTGAACGTGTGATATAAAAAATGTTTTGTAACTGTTTTTGATAATTTCTAAACATATTTTTATGTTTGTTTGATGTTGCGTAGCGTTCCCACGTCATATCGGGTAGAGGTTAGACTTAAGTTTAAAGCTAATTTTTCTTCTTGAATGCTATGCCACGGGCAACGCTCTGCAGATATTGCTAGTTAGGAAATAATCCAGCGGAAAGAGTAGCTCCCAGAATGTCATTTATAAATTTTGGAATTCATTTTTGTGGAACATTCTTAATTAACCCTTTGCACTCCGATGGTGCCTCTGACACACCATTCAAGATTGTGTATCATTTTGACATTTTATTTATTTATTTTTCCAATTTAATTGTTAAAAACGCCTATATAATGGTTAAGAGATATAGATTAATTTTTCAAAGAAATTCGACTTAAAAAATAATGTATATTTATTTTTAACAGCAATAAACAAATCTTTGTGGAAGGTGAATAATTTTGCATCTAATTATTTTTCGGAGTGCAAAGAGTTAAATATAAAGGCCAACGAAAAAGTATTATTCAAAATATTTATATTGTAGCCTTCATTTGTCTTTCAACTAAAGTCACACACTTGGAAATAGTTACCGATTTAACGTCTAATGCTTTAATTGCACCTTTAAAACATTTCTTTGCCCAACACTGTGAATGTGCATGTATATTTTCGGATAAAACAGGAAATTTTGTTGGCACAAATTCCGAATTAAAAAGATTGAAAACATAATTGAGCAATCCTGATAATACTTTAATGATTATCTAACAACAGAACATATTTTTTGGTAATTTATTTTCCCAATGTCTCCTATTTTTGGAGGCTTGTGAGAATCACGAGCCTCCAAAATTTCAGTAGATTCTGTAAAGCTCTAATTTGAAGAATTTTTATCATTAAATGCAGAAATCGAAGGCATTCTAAATAATATACTTGTTGTATCTTTATATAAGGATCCTAAGCATTATAATTTGACTCCGGTAGAATTCTTAATTGGCCGTTCAATAACTTCAATTATTGAGCCCCAATTAATTGAAAAATCAGATAAATTATTTGTCAAAACGACAAAAATTAACAAAATTAGTACAAGTTTGGAAAAATTGGAAATGTGATTGAATAATTTATATCTAAGAAATAAATGACAGTTTGCTAATAATAATGTATATCTTAATGACATGTTTGTAATCAAAAATCCAGATTTGCCTCCAAATAAATAAAGACTGGGTAGAATTTAAGAATTAATGAAATGTTCAAATGGCTTAGTCAGAGTAGTCGTAATAAGAGTTTTTAATGGCGTTATTAAAAGGGGTCAAATATGTTTACTCCCAAAAATTTAATTGGATTTATATGTATGTAATTGTAAATAATATATAGAGATTTATGTAAATTTGTGCGTATAAGAAATATTTCAGTATTTTTTTTGTTTTTATATGTATTCCTTTTTTGTAATAATTCTGTTGAATTTATTGTGATGTGTGTAATTTATATAGTATCCGAATATAGAAATTCAGCAATTTCAAGGCGGGATTATATTACGTAAGATTATTGTAGTGCCTCTCATTTCTAACGCCCTTAAATGTTATATGTAAAAATATATTTGTCATACGATCGAACGTAGCAGCGACGCCGTAAGGCAAAGGTCAATGGAACTTCCGAAAGGGGTGAAATAAAATCGCTAAAAAGGTCCGCCATCATTGTTGAACCTCTCAAGTCGCCTTGATATTTTCATGTGTTTTATCTCCTGAAAAAACACCTGAAAGGGAAGCGCTTCAAATCGGAACGCGAACTCAAGAACGCTGTGAAGGACTGGGCCTCGTCGCGGCCATAGGAATTCTGGGAACAAGTAATCCCTCGGATCTCTAATCGATGGAATCATTGTGCTCAGGCTTATGCGTATACTTTGGATAAAGTATTCATTTATACCCACAGTGTCGTTTCGGCACCGTTTTATATGAATACCCATTGTATGCATACATTCTAAGATTGCATAGTTATAATACTGAAGGCAGATTTTAAAAACTTTTGACATTAATGTATCTAATTGGTTTAGTGCATATTTGATAATCTCTGTTAGTTTTGTTAGAACGCTACTAATCATAAATATTTTTTATTTATATTTTATAGTCATTAATTTATATTTTATCGTCAATTGAAATCGTTAAAATTCCATTACTGAAATAATTGCAGCCATATAAATTAAAATGGAAAAAAAAGATATTTTATTATTTGATAAAGTTGATTTATAATTATACAATTTTACTCTGTTGATTTAAAGTAAATTATTATAATTTGGCTATATTTAAGTAACTCCACTTAACATTACATACTGCATTAGAGTGTCGATAGAAAATAGTGTTTTTTTAAATCAGCAGACTATTAACCAGATTTCAGTCTGAGAATTCTCATAATGAAATAGTTCCCCCCCCCCATAAGCCAAGATACCATCTTAGTCAAAAAGCTAAGAATAAGCGACAAAAATGCGACTTCTTATTCACTTACAAGTTTGCTGACTATCCTGTTAAATATAGTGGAAATTATAGACTGAAAGTCGCTCAGGCATCTGAACGACATTTGAATCAGATACCATCTTATCTCTTTTATTCACCAGATTGAAAATCGCAGGACTTAACGTCTTTAACATCCATCGCATTGAGTTCTTAATAGGCTGACAAATAATTGAGGGCAAAATACAATATTTTATTCACCAGTTACCTGGTCGATTACATTGTCAAAATTAGCGCAAATTATAGGCTGAATGAACATTTGAATTAGATGCCTGGAAACCTGCGTATTTAACTTCGTCGACAACCGACCACAAATTTTAGCGGTAAAATGCGATTTCTTATAGACTTGATGCCTTATCGATTATTTTGTCAAATATAGTCAAAGTTCTTAAACCGATTTCATTTGGATATGTCAATAATTTACATATCCAAATGTAATTTAATTATTAATTTTAAGATAACTTACATATCCAAATGTAATTTTAATATTAATTTTAAGATGGATTTTAAATTATTATATTCGTTAATGCCCAGCTCTCCATAACCGTCTTGAAGTGGTGAAAACTTTTGAGGATGAAACTCTTTATCTCTCTCCGACAGGAAAGCAATTAACTCCCCTCCCTTGCTAATGCCACTTTTGGTGGTAAAAAGTTTTCCCCGTATGTGAGTTTAACCCTGATCTTAGAGGGATCGCTGCAAGCCAAAATGGTAACTCGTTCCTTGCTACTCTTGTATTCTAAAGCAACGGCTTCTTTTTAAGATGCAAATGTTTTTGCAGGGCGCATCTTATAATTGAAACTAGTTTCATCGCAGTTGTATAGCTGCTTCACAGAAATTCCCTTTTTTCTCTTTATAAGCTTGAAACACAGACGCAACCTCTTACTCAGCATATGGTGTTTCAAAACTTATGGTAATCCGGGCAAACGTCGAATCATTTTTTACAGCGGTCTAATCATCCATCATAGGCTCTGAATCTTTTCCTTGTATTTGCCACTTAAATTCTAAAGCTTTTTCCTGTAATATGGGTCCAGTTACAGGTTCTTGCAACAAAACTAAAGCTTTCTCAACATCTTTATGTTTACCTTTCAGCATGGTTTTTCTTACTTTTATTCTACTTTTACTAGCAACACACCACTTTTCAACTTCTGCTCGATTTTTTTTCATTCCCCCCCAATCCTTTTTTCAACTTCTAACTCCGAAGCTATATTTTAAATTGTTACAGCAGAGTCTATTAGCTAGAGATGAATAATCCACCTTTTTTTGAGTGACAAATAATTTTGCTATTGCTATTATTAAATATTTGTTCCAAATATCTGTTATTTCAATCATATTATTAATTAAAAATTATTAATTATTATTAAATTTAAAATTTATTAATTATAATTAATACTTAATTTACTAATGTAAGAAACATGTGGTCGAATTTATCGATTTCAAATTATTTTTTAAATTCCTTTTCAATAATATTTATTTATTTATTAGAGTAAAATATTTTCTGAAAGCGTTAAATTAAAAATAAATGTCATTTCTTTAAAATTTTCCATTTATTTCTAAATTCTACCAATAGATGGCGCCAGCAAAGTAAATAAACTTTGATGGCTATTACAATGATCTTCATACGATAGTGGATTGTCAAATGTGAATATTGGAAAGTCAAGGTCACTATAATTGAAGGAAAGGTGAAATTATCGGAAAGTGAGAAGTCACTACTCCGATAAATTTCAGTGATATGCAATTCAGTGTTACGATTATTCCAAGAATAACCAGTCCGGTCACCTTTCAATCCATTCACAAATTTCTCCTTTTATCTTTATTCCCGTTAAGGAGACGGAACCCTGAGGACACAAGGGAAGAATGGCTTGTGTTTCTATGGCTTCCTTTCCTCCCCCTGGAGGGTCGGGGATTACCCGATACCCTTATTTTCTTTCAGAGCTGTGGGCTCAGGCCATTTTGAGATAACATATTGTCAATAAAGGGAGTTGTAACAATTTGTTATTTTAGTTTGAAAGGAATCCACTATTTTTATTCCTCTTTCACTTACAACACATTTGACTACAGCCAACTTTAAGATTTTACATTAATATCGTACATAAAATTGAATTCGACTGGCTCCTTCAATTTCTTTTTGGCCCATTCATTAAAAAATAAGACTATCGTGTATTAATTTTTTAGAATTATGAATACAATATTTTATTATTATTATTCAATACATTTTTCAGTGCTTGAGGGTAAAGTTATCATTACTGAAATATCAGCACTATAATGCGAATAATTTACTTGAATTTCAAATTGCAGTTTCTGATAATTCTATCACATTTTTTGCTGTTTTTGACAACGAAGCAATGTCTATCATGTGTTTATCATGAGGTTTCATGGTGCATTAACTGGAGAAAGATTAATTTTATATTAATAATTTTTTTAAGTTGATTAATTTTTATGCATTATACAATAAAGAGATCTCATATTCATTTTTGTTAAACATATTTTGAACAAAAAAAAAGGTTTTGTGTAAATATTTCTCATACAAAATGCATAGTTCAATGGATGTGATTTCAAAGATCGTAGTAAAAGAAATCATTCCTTTCTTGTATAGAATTAGAAATAATCATTAGATGAATTGATTATTCTAAGCATAGCTAATTTTATATTCATTTTATCGGCTTTTTGTATTCTTTAACAAATATTTTGAAATATATATATAACAACTTTTTTTTCTAAGATGTCTGTTTTAAATACAATTTTAAAGAATAGATGACATAATATATTATGCTCTAAAAAGAGATTCTTTTAAAATTAAATTTTTCCATTTCCAACATAGCTTGATATTTGGTACACTGTTTACTACTTTTAAGTGTCACAAATTTAGTAAAGATATTGTTTTCCCGTTCTGGACAATAGAGGAAAATTAATTCCACCCACCTGGAAACCGAATCACTGTTGCTTATTGTGTCGTATTTTCGCTTTGTGAGAATAGATCATTCTTTTTTTCTATTTCTAGAAATATTAAAATTGCCGTATAATTTCAAAACGCAGCAATTCTGTGTGGGAATTGGAAATCGTTTTTCAATTGTTATGTATAACATTGTATAAAACTTGCTTTAATAATATATTTAAAATTTTTGCTTTGATGAGGTTCTAGCTGTTATAAATTAAACGTGTCTGATCTTTTGAACTTTTTTTAAAAAAATTAAACTTATTAAAATATTTTTTATTTCATATAATGGTAAAATTATTTCTCAAAATTAGGGGGAAAGATTTTTTTTCTGAAAATAAAAAATGTATATATTTGCATAATTTTTATATGGGGTGAATTTATTTCTTGTTTTGCTATTAATTTGTGTTTGTATTTCTAAGAATAACTAAGTCTGGTTTAATTTAATAGTATAAAAAATAGTATTGTAAAAATATTTTATAATTGTTTATGAATTAAAATCTTGATTATTTACTCTGCCATTATCATATCACATTTCTTCAAAGTAAAATGTCGCGAAAACTAAGTTTGCTTCTCGTAACCTCCAAAAAATAAGATTTTTACTCAATTAATTTTTTTTTCATTAATAGTCTTATTCTACTACACTATTCTGCAAGTTTACCGTAGAAGAGCTTGGACTTTTAACTTTTTTACAACTTTTCAATGAATTAAATTTTCTACTGCATTGTCATTAAGCGAATATATATATTCTTTTGTTTTCTTAAAAATTAGGAAGAAAATAATTTGATTTTACAATAAAATAATAACTAAGTAAGACTTATAAGATGTACAACTGCATTAAATTTCAAATTATAATAAACGGCACATACAATAAGCGACAAATTTAGTAATTAATATCCCTACCTGGAATAAAATTTTAAATCAGATTTAAAAAATCCCTAGTGTCCATACAAATATCATTTAAACACATTTTCAGAATACTTTATGAATGTTCTTTTTTTTTTTTTTGCCTAAAATCGAATAGTCTCCAGCGACTTTGTATTTAACTTCATTTATTTTCTTAACATTAAGTCAGTTAAATTATATTTTGAGAACATATTGAATTGAAATTCACAATAATCACAATCAAGATTAAGGAATCAAATATATTCACCAGCGGTTTAAAAAAGAGATTCTTTAAAAATTATCAATTTCAAATTTAGTAAATAATAAAATAAAATTATTCTCATTCCAATTATTTTTTTATTTAAAACTAAAGCTTTTAAAGATGCAATAAACCAAAAACTAAGTAAACCTGCAAATATCAGAAAGAGTCATTTAGAAAAAACCTATTCAAATCTCAGCATGTGTCAGATAATTGCTTATTTAAAAGAAAGATATTGATCCTTTACTTCAGATAGTTTTTCCTGGAAATGGAGTCTGGAATAAAAGGAGGTAAAATGAGTAAATCCACGAAGTGGGCGAATGAAGGATAGACCTCCCAAGCACAAAACATTTGCTAATTTTCAGTAAACCTTTTGTCCACGCACCAATTTTAATCAATAAGAATTTTAAACATTGCTTTGTTTCATATTTAACACACTTTGAAAAATAGGTGGAAAAGTATCTGAATGACATTTCATTTTACTCATTAGGTTGCGGGAACCCAAACTCGGAAAAGTTCCTTTGAATGCGTGCATTCAGTGAAGAAAGATAGCTGATGCTTTCCCCTTCTTTTAAAAACCATTGCTTTCCGATTTCGACCTTCTTTAGTGTTAATTGGTCATCTTTTCTCCCCGTCTTTACCAGGTTGATTTTTTGCGGTTTTACTACAGCTGGTTACTACAAAAATCTTTTTTTTTTTCTTCCTTTTTCTGAAACCTTTGTTTACTAATTTCGTATGAAAAAGTATTAAGTTAAATTTTATGATATTATATAACTTATAAATAGGTTAACTGAAGTATAATTATTTAGCACAATTTTATGATAGCACAATTTTTCATTCATATTTGTGATTAAATAAATTTCTCAAAGCTTACTGAAGCTGTAAATTTAATTCTTATAAAGCTTGAACACATCATTGTGAATTTTAATTTATTTTTCTTCTAACTCATTAATCTTTATTAAATGTAATTATTTATATATCACGCATAAATATCGTAATTGATTTTTTTTTGTGAAAATATTTTCATTTTTCCCCCCACAAAACACAAGTAACAATCCTTTGATATTTTGTAAATTATATGTATTTGCAAAATGTCAGATGATTGTCTGCTATTTTGTAGATTTGAATTAATCAATATTAACATATTGAGCTCATAAAATCGAATATAGTTTTTTTCCTAACATATTTTGGAAGGTTTTTAATATTTTTACTAGCAACGTTTTTTTTTTAATTCTATTGTCGATTCTTATAATTTAAGTTGCTTTTTTACCAGAGAATTCCAATTACTCAAAACAGTGTAATATTTTTGAAAATTGCGCTCTATTTTATAGACAGCCAATAACTAATTTATAACGAACATTTCTTTTTCTGCATAAAAATTTACTAATTTGTAGATAATCACCTGATTAAAGACATTAATTTTAAACAAAATAAGATTAGATATGGTTTACTTAGAATTTGATATATAAGTTTTCTTTTGCTATAAAATTATATTGAAAAGTACTTAACATTAAAAAAAAATCTTCAAAAAATCCTTAATAAATAAAGCTAGCATTGTAAATGATCAGCATTTGTTAGTATCTGCTGTTACTAACAAATGCTGCGGTATTTTTGCAAGCAGATTATTTAGATTATCTTTCAGAAATGTTTAAAATTAAATCTAGAATTCTTGCCTTTTTTAACCATGTACTTTATCTTATCTTATTTCAGTATAAATATTTCTGGAAAAATTTAAAAGTCTATTAATTTTTCAGCGAATTGAAATGTAGGAATAAAGATTTTAATTTTTTTTCTTATGATGTTGCAATGCGTTAAAAGCTACTAATTATTATTTTTGATATATTTTAAAAGCCTCTTTCAATATTGTAAAATTAAAATTATAACTTTTAATGAATGATTGAATATAGATAATTAAAGAAGTCGTTTTCATAAATCATGAAAAATAATGATGAAGCTTACAGCTTGCTTAAAAATCAAAACCCAAATATATTTTTAGCATGAATATATCGTTCAGGAACTTAACTTTAAAGCTAAAAAATTGTAAGTTGTCAATTCTTTAATATTGTGTTAGAATAGTACATTAGTGATTGAAAAGTATATATTCTCGAAGTTCCAGTCATTGAGGGGGGGAGCAGGCATGAAGAGAGGGTGAAAAAACCCAATCCGAGATTCAATTTAGTTTTTTTGTCCTGTGATGAATTGAGATAAAAGATGTAACTATTTATTTATGGGGCCAATTATTTTCACTTCACCATTCCATCAGAAATGAAATTTCTAGAAATTTTTGATTCAAATATTTATTATTCGAATAAAAATATAAACGTATATTATCATAAAATTACAAAATTTTAATTTTAATTTATAAATTAACAACATACAATGTTAAAAAATTAATGAATGGGGGGAAAGAATATTTTCAGTCGAGTTCTACTAAAAAATGAAGTTATGCAAACTCATTTTATACCTCTAGGAGTGTTACTTAAAAGAATGCCGTCAAAGTAGGGTTTATAAAACTCACTAACGCCAACAATGATTATAACTACAGCTGGACGAAATCTCCTGACCTTAAGGGGTATAGCACAAAAGGGCAGGGATTTTTATGAGGCAATTACGGTCGGCCGGGAGGTTCAAGTGGGGGAACAAAATCCAAATTCGTTGCTGGCACAACAGTAAGGGGGAAAAAATCTTGGTACTAAAATATTCTTGGTACTAGTATAGCAGTAGTACCACCCGTAAGCTGATGTTAAATAATGCTTTTCTAATGCCTTCACATTTTAAATCTTAATTCTTATAGAAAAAATTGACATGTTTTGAAGAAAATTGATTGTAAAGATTTTATTTTCGTCCATATCATTTAAGAAGGCATCAAATCTTCAAAAATGAAGTTCATTTAATTTGAAAATCAATTTCAGTCTTTCTTTAAAACAATTTCTTTTGCAGATAATAATTTAGTGCGGAAATGTTTGTAATCATAATAAAGCTGAGAATTACATATACATACATGAGTGCCAGAACAAAAGGCACGACGTATTTAAATTAGTATTTTCAATTCATATATATATATATATATATATATATATATATATATATATATATATATATATATATATATATATATATATATATATTTGTTTGTTTAATACTTGAGAAAACTTAGCAATTTTTGCGCTAAATTTCTGAACTTTTTTCCAAATGCTCTCAATCAATAACAAATTCTCAGAATGAAATAATTGTATCTATAATAGTTAAAGATTTGACAATAGTTAAAATTTAGAATCTATAATAGTTACAACAAAATCGATTACCTTCCCTTTTTTTAGAGTAGCAATGTCCATTATTATTAATTTCGCGTTGAGAAGATATTAGTAAACTTCGATCGAATGCCCCCCCCCTCTTCTCTCTTACTTAAAAATGCAATTATCAATAAAAAAATACTCAGCAGATTTGATATTTGGTTTAGTAATTATGTTCCAGGTATACAGTTTTTTTTTTTAAATCGGTAGAAACTGTCTCATTTTAAAACATTACATTATAAATTTTATTTTCATAATAAAATATTTTTAATACATTTTTATCGGCTATAAGTTTAGAATATAGCATTTCATACCATTCCATTTGCACAAAATGTTATTTTATTATTTACTTCCTAAAAGAATATAGTTTTTGAAAGACGCAAACACGCATTTATCTTTATCCTTCCTACACGATACCAATTTTTTTTAAACGTTTTCTATGAAACACGGCAAAATATGTTACAATAGAGATTTCTTAAAAATGCAGAATTTATTTGAAAGCATAAGAATGTTAATTTGAAGGTATTTTAGTTTTGATAATCAATATTTTATAATTAAGAAAATTTATGATTCTTTTAAAAACAGTTTCTATGCATTTCTTTTATTAAAACTTTCTCTGAAAAGATAAAATATAATTTCATTAAAAATAATATGTAGACAATAGAATATAGAGTATGAATGGATAATAATCGAAAGGCTGGTTGCATTGAGCAATTTATCTTCCTTTACTTTCAGAAATTTTCATTTGATTTTTTTAACCCCTTCGCAAACAATGTCGTTCTAACACACGCATCGAATTATTGAATTTTCAGTTTTAAGCCTGCAACTAAGTGAACAGAAATAAACATTTAAAAATGCAAAAATCGCCTAGAAATGCTTCAACATCTCAAATGGTCATTATATTATTATAAGAATCAAGATAACAATATACATATCTAAGATAATATGCGTTATCTTATAAAACTAATAATTTAAGTAAACAAATTTTTATGTCAAGGGGTTAAAATCTTAAGTTTAGATTGAACGAGACTCAGTAAACATTCATTACTGATATTTTCTTGAAATGGCCTTTTTGCATATTTATGAGATTATATTTTTGAGTCTAATAATATCAGTTCACTTTTATATACCCTTAAAACACCTTGAAGAAGAAGAAAAAAGCAGCAGAAATATTACTTTAATTGTTAATTTATTTAAGTTCTTTTTAATTAAAAATACACTGCTCAAAACAATTAGGGGAGCAAGCAAAAAAATCAAGAAAACCCTGCGAGACAGTCACGTATTGGTATACAATGGGTAGTACACGCATATCCATGCGCAATACAGAGAAAAAAAATAAAACCATGTGAAATTAAGCTTTAATTCTTTGAAAATATGGACAAAAAAACATGAAAAGAGGATTTAGGGCAACAATTTGGTTACATGTAAACGATAAAAAAAAGGCTCTGAATAGACATGATGCATGAGTTTTAATAGGGCGTGTGGTCTCTTCGAACAGCTAAGACTTCTGCACACCTGTTTGCCATGGATGCGATGAGGTTATCGACCAGACTTTGGGTAATACTGTTCCATTCTTCAAGAAGTGCAATCTCCAAGTCTGGGACAGTCACAGGCGTCCTTGGCCGCGCAGCAATGCGTCGTCCGAGCATGTCCCAAACATGCTCGATTGGATTCAAGTCAGGAGAGCACGCTGGCCATTCCATACGCTGTATTGTTTCAGCTTCAAGCATGTTCTCCACCAGACGAGCTCTATGAGGTCAGGCATTATCATCCTGAAAAATAAAGGAATCGCCAATGGCTCCAGCGTAAGGGATGACATGAGATCGCAGTATCTCGTCTGCATACCTCCGGCCCATCAAAGTGCCATCCCGAATGATATGCAGGTTCGTACGTCCGCCTATGCTGATTCTACTCCATACCATCCAACCAGCTCGTCTGTATTGCGACCTTGCACGAACGAATGCGGGGTTATTTTGAGTGCCCCTCTCCCCCCATACCAGAACACGTCGAGTGTCACACTCCAGACTGAATCGGGACTCGTCTGTAAACAGCACTTGACTCCAATCACGTTGCTGCCAATCTCGATGTTCAGCAACCCATCTTCTTCGGGCCGCACGGTGGCGTGGGATCAACGGAATGCAGAAAATTGGCCTACGTGCATAGAGCCCTCCCCCATGAAGCCTATTAGGTACTGTTTGGCTGGACACCCTTCGTCCTGTTGCCAAGAACAACTGTCTTTGCAGCTAAGTAGCATTCTCTGTTCTGTTTAGACGGGCTGTTAACCGTATATATTGGTCATCAGTTGCTATAGTGGCGCGTGGCCGACCTTACCCTGGTCGACGTCTAACATTTCCTGTTTCTTGGAATCGATTCCATAGTCTTGCAACAACACTTCTGGCGACTCCAACAGTCTGTATCCGTCCGAGACACTCCGTTGCGTTTGGCCTGATTCCAGTTGGCCTATGACACGTCATGCCATGGATTCCGGTAAACCACGTTGTTCAGACATTCTCGTAATAATCAAATTTCACAGTTACGGCAATAAAACAGACGTTTCTGCAACATCCCGATTTCTGGCCTTATCTCCTTTTTCTGGTTTTTGACGTCATGAACTTTGATTTGCATATAAAGTTTTCTTCCGTTTCCTGGCAGGCTGTAATTTATGGATGATTCATTTTATGTTACTTATTGGTAGACATCTTTGCATAATTCTGTTAAAACCATGTGCTCCCCTAATTGTTTTGAGCAGTGTATTTTATAGAAAATCAGTTTAAAGCAAAAAGAGTAAATAAATTTTGTAAATGTGAACATTATAAATTATTTCCCGATAAATTCTGAAATTCACAAAATTTTAACAAGTGAAACTTTTTTTTTCCTTTATAACATTGCCAACCATAATATGAATGATATCTAAACAAATTTATTGATATATACGTGATGCAAGCCTTTAGGTTCTCTGTTATAAAATATAAAAAAAGTATTTAAATTTGCATGAATTTTTGTGCATCTTTCCCAAAATATTTTTATAAATCAATGAAGAGAAATTTATCGCTGGAAATTAATTAAAAAAATTTCTTTTATTCTTTTCTTTAAAAATTTTCTTTAATATTTTCTTTTAAAATAAACCATAATTCTGTCTTTAAAATTTGAAGAACCCTTCATAGCAGCAGAATTCTCATGCTAACCAGAAACAGAAAATTTAATTATGCTAATATCAAATCGTGTCAATCGAGGCAGTTTAGTAATTATGGTGTTTATATCCAGTTAAGAATGATATAAATCCATATGAAGTTTGGTTGAAGCATTGAATATCAGCAGAAATTTGTTTAAAAACACAAATTAATATTTTTCTGTGAAAATACACGAGGAAGAAATCTTGTTTTCGTACAATGAGACAAGTTGCGCATTGCTTCCAGCGATGGGGAGAGTAGACTCTTTGTGTAATAGGAGGCTCTATGCGTGTGCTCAAAGGTCCCACCGTCCACCACAACTATTTGTGGGTGGTCTGTTCCAAGAAAGAGCATTAGTGGGTAAGGACTTTCCCAATACATGACTGAAATTGGCTTCGAGAGCGTCCATTGGACGGATCGTGTCGATTGTTACTTTCTATCTTGATTCAAGACCTGAAATCGAAATATCAACCAGTAAGAATGTGTCAGTGATTTGAATCACACCCATTTTTGAAAAGTATTGATCACTGACATTTGTGATTTTTTGATATTGGTTACGTAATAACCATTTCTAAAATATTCGTCATCCATATCAGTGGGTAAGGGATTTTCCCAATGCATGACTGAAATCTGTTTCGAGAGCGTCAATTGGACAGATCGTATCGATTGTTTCTTTTTATCGTGATCCAAGACCTAAAATCGAAATATCAACTAATAAGAACGTGTCAGTGATTTGAATCAGACTCCTTTTTTTAAAGTATTGATCACTGATATTTGTGACTTTTTTTATCGGTTACGTAATAACCGTTTCTAAAATATTCGTCATCTCTACTATTAGCTGTATAGCACGTAATTTTCCCCCATAATCACAGCAACTTTTTCCCTCTCATCACCTATTTTAAAATCACTGCGGAACAATATCCAAAGAACAATTTATGAATACTGTATGCATTGTGCAGAAGGACTGAGTGGTGACCGAACTTTATTATCGCGGTATATCGTCAAACATATAAAAGATATTTTTCGATATATTATAATGTCATTATTTATTTATAGTTATTTTAAATTATAAGTTGTATCTAGTAATATACTGACTAATCAGAACGACTCTAAATAAAAGAAAGTTTCATTTTACATTATAAAAAATATTTGTGTTCTTTTCAATAAAAATAGTCTGAAAATAATTGTTAAAACTTCTTTATTAAAGTGTGTCAATGCCAAAGCAGTCTCTGCTTGTTACAGAATATCATATTGCGTTTTTTTTTTTTCAGAAATATAAATTTAAAATTTTTCCTTTTATACTACTGATTTAAAACACATTAATGTCTTTCATTTCCCAATAAATATATAAATAAATAACCGATGTCATAATGCCCTTAAAAAGTAATATTAATTAGTTTTAATAAAACATGCATTCGAAATCTGATGCCTTAAAAAATTACATTTTGTTTATGAATTGCATTTTTATTACTGTCTTGTTAGTGTTATTGGCAGATTCAATTTAAATATACATTAGAATTTTAACTGTATATATATATATATATATATATATATATATATATATATA
>JAOUZG010011768.1:0-11084 GCA_026289955.1 Argiope argentata | reverse complement strand
ATATATATATATATATATATATTTGTGTTTGTGTGTGTGTTCCCTTCTCAAGGTCCACACATCATGAGAATTCCTGTCAGAATCGAGAAGTGTTAGATTTATTAGAATTTCATAACATATAAAAATAGGAATAAATGATTTCAACTTTTTTTTACCTTCTACTTTTGTGGCGCTTTGTGTAAGAAAGCACCTTTTTCCCGTGTTTCTCCTCTCTCGAGATGCAATAAAACGAAACTTTAAAAATTCGAAAGTCTCTCCTCTGTCTTCGGAACTGCCTTTTGCTTGAAACACACACACACACACACAGTTATACAAAATAGTTCTAAAAATCGGGAAGGAGAAATAATACCCAGAATTATTTTGAAGCTAAATAAAACCAAGGCCTTAGAAAGTCAAATATGGCAACCCTGTTCCAAACTCATCAGGCCAAATTTACGGCAAAAGTAACATAATCGCAGTGTTTAGGATCACCAACTCGAATTATGAACTTCCACGATAAACACCGACTCAAACGAATGTGACCGAAATAAGAAATAAAAGAAGTAAAACCGTTAGTAAGAGATAAAAAAAATAGTTAAAAAAATACCGTCCTACACCCTGAGCTTCTCGGAGTTCTGTCTACGCTAGATAAGACCGAAAAGATCCCAAGTTTGTTGTACAATGATTGACAACATTTAAGGTTCTTCAACTGCCGACGGGAAATCTGTCAAAGTGTTCCATCACTTTGGAGGGGGGTTGACGAGGATTGGTATCAAAACGTTTCCTCCTGGAGAGGTAGGAGAAAAAAAAGAACAGGAAAGAGAGAAGGGGATGTGGTGCAGGGATTCGATTTCTGAGTGGAAGCGACTGACCCAGACAAGCAGAATGTCAAATAAAAGTCCCATAACTTGTAAAAAGCGACATTCTCTCAGAGACGGAGAGTCTTGCCTTACGAACTTTAACCTGCGCTAGGAAGAAGTTAATAATCTCGGGGGCTTAACTCTAAATCTCATTAGTTCCTCCCTCACGGCGACGGGGCCGCTACTCTTCTGGACTCTGGGACGGTTTGCTTTTGGATGATATTTTGACGTAAAGATGTCAAAAGGCGCACTTTGTAATCCGATCCTCAGACATATTCTGCTGAAAATGTCGGTATATTCGTTATTTGGGCATTACGTAAAAGGTAGAATATTTCTTTTAAGATAAGTTCAAGAATATTTTGCAGAAGTTTAATGAAAATAATTGCTTTGAAAAGTATTAAAAAATTTTATCTATCCATACTTTCATTGAAAGTGAATAATTATTAACTGAGAAAATTTTTGCTTCTCTAATTTTTTTCTTTTCATTTTTTTTTGTAATTTTTTGCTGGCAATATCTCTAAAATGGAAGGAATTAAAAGGAAGAAAGTTAAAATGTTTTGCCAATGATTATGGTGATTTCATGCAGCATAGCCGCAGATTTTTTAATTAAATTTTAATCAAGGAAAGGTTGCAAAATGACTGAGGAATATTCATAGAAGTGGTCATTGAAATGGTCCAAAATCCACTACGGTACTAAGACTCAAAATTTCATCCACTGGTTCCTTACTTGGACAATTCTGATCGTAGAAGTGTGGAAATTGTAGCTTAAAATATTAATCTACTAAGAATATTATGTAAAATGGGATTAGAACGTAGAAATATACAAAATGTTCGAAATTCTAACTTTTTAGATGAATATTTACGAACTCAAATAAAATAAAATGTTCTTTACAGCAATTAGAGCAGTTTTTCTAATAACAGGCAGGTACGGCTATCAGTAGCTACTTGAAAATTGGCTATTGGACAAAATTAGATTGGACATCCTGTATAAAAATGATTTGCTTCTATCTTTTTCTTTTTTATGTTTTTCAATTTCGAACACATCTCAAAAAGAATCTGTTATTTAGAATGAGTTATCCTTTCTACCTAGTCTATGGTCTGTAAATAAATACAAAAGAAGAAAAATCCCAAATCAATAAAAATTATTCTTATTTATCATAACTATTTAAAGAATCATAATTTTTCGCTAGAATCATGAGAACCCCAGAATATATATATATTTAAGGTATCCAACTGGGTAAAAATCGTCAAATTTGACAAAACTAACGAAAAAAATTTTAATGCATAATATTAAAGCCTGTTCTTTTTGCTTTCCAAATCTGTCCTTTTTTTGTTCTACCTACTTTAGAAATAAAGTTACGGCCGTTTTAAGTTAGCATAGTATGACAAAAGTGAAAACGGAAATGGCATTTCGAAACCGGAAGTTGATGTAAATATTGCAATCTATCAAGGAATTTCGATGTTAAAAATTATTAAAAATGACTAAAAATATTATTTTATATCTTTTATGCCTGATAATAAGTATATGTAGGCATTATTTCAAAATTTGTCTCATTAAAATTGGCAACAAATGTGCTGTACTGAAGTTCTGTTTGTTTATTTTCTCCACGTTATTGATTACTTCTCAAGTGAATCATTTACGAGCTTTTTTCAACTTCAAATCACTTTTTTTGCTATATTCTAAATCTGTTTCTGGTTTTAGAATGCCCAAAACGAGATCTAAACGTTCCAAGAAACGCAGTTTTCATGGAAATAGATTTACTGAAAGTGATGATGTGAGTGCATCAACTTCAAATGTCACTACTGCTAGTACAGCGAAATTGAACCTTGACTGCTCTTCTTACGTTGATATTCTGAAAACTGATATCAACAATAACTTGACAGGAAATCGCATAATTGATTTATCAGTTTTATTTAATATATTTTTTGTCCTTTGCTGTCCTGATTGCTTCTCCAATGGTTTGCATCTCAGTGAGGATTCAAAGTTTGGACTGTGTTCAAATTTTGTTTTGAAGTGCAGAAATTACCCATTCATGAAATTTTTTTCATCTACACCCAAAACAAACAAAAATAACAGTATAAACACAATTATTGTGTTTGGATTAAGGTTGATAGGATGTGGTTACACTGCAGGAAAGAAACTTTGTTCAACTCTGTGTTTACCTTTTTTATCTAAGTGTTCATTTCGTCACCAAGAAAAAATACTTCTGAACACTGTTGAATCATGTGCTCAACTGAATTTGAATTCAGCTGCAAAAGAAGTTAGAGATATGAAAAAGGCCAATAACCGAGAAATAATCAGCTGTGGTGTTTCAGTTGATGGCACTTGGCAACGACGTGGGTACAGTTCATTGAATGGTTGTGTCAGTGCCATTTCTATTGATACTGGGAAGATTTTGGATATCGAAATCTTATCTCAATACTGCCGTGTATGTCAAACCAAAATCTCTAGGTGCACTAACAGTAGTAAAACCCACATATGTTCTAATCATAAAGGGTCTGCTGGCAATATGGAAGTGGTAGGAGCCTATCGTATATTTGAACGATCAGAAAGTTTACGGCAATTGGTATATAGTGAATATTACGGTGATGGGGATTCCAAAGGTTTTGACTCTGTAAAAGATATATATGGTGAGAATTCGGTTAAAAAACTTGAGTGCATTGGTCATGTACAAAAAAGAGTTGGAGGGCATCTCCGTAAATTAAAAAAGAACACAAAAGGGCTTAGTGGAAAAGGGAAATTGACCGATAAATTTATAGATAGACTGCAAAACTATTATGGAATCGCCATTCGCAGTAATGTGGGAAATCTGGAAAAAATGCAAAGTGCCGTCATTGCCTCTTTTTTTCACTGCTGTTCCGGCACCAATAGTCCCATGCATCGCCAGTGCCCTGAAGGACCAAATAGTTGGTGTAAATTTCAGAGAGCCAGATTTTCAGGCGTAGAACTTCAAGAAAAGAAATCAGGCCTATCATCAACTATCATAAATAAAATAAAAGGATCCTATATGGAACTGTGTGACCAAAAATTATTGCAAAAATGTCTGCATGGAAAAACACAGAATTGTAACGAAAGTTTTAACGGTATACTGTGGAATGTTGTACCCGAAGAAACATTTGTTGAACTGCAAACTCTTCGCTTAGGTACATATATTGCTGTTTTAATTTACAATTCTGGATACACTGGCTTATTACCAGTTTTTGAAAAATTAGGTGTGCCTATTGAGCCAGAACAAGTCAAAGATTTCATCAACATTGATGATAACAGAATAGCCGATTCAATTCGACATTCTTCAGTGTCTGTAAAACTGTCCAGAAAAAAAAAGAAGAGCATCTAGAAAGAATAAATCAGTGAAGGATGATATAAAGGGAGGTCCAACTTATAAATCAGGAGAGTTTTAGACTTGTTGAAAGATAATAATTTTGCTTTTTTTCAAAATGAAAACTTTAAAAGCCTTTTCTGAAGAATTCAATTTTTGCACTTTTTGCATTACCGTAAACACAATATCTCAATATGTTATGAATATATTCTTATGAAATTTTGTAGAATTGTTTAGTATAATATTTTTAATGCTCTGAACTAAAAACTAAAATATAAATGCAGTTTTAGGCATTTTACAGGTATTCATAGACAAATTGAGCACATTTTTTTCAAAAAATTCTTGTTTATATAATTGTTTTAGCCATATCTCAGAATATATTATACATATTCAAAAGATTTTAGCTCAAAGCATGCATATTGGTTATTACAATGTTCTTCTAAAATATTTTTGATTTCTGATTGTAATTTTTTTCTCTACTACTGTTGGCGTAACAGTTAATTTTTCTGTTTTTTTAACTACAATTTTACCTTTTTTTCAAAATGTTATGAAAATATTTTTTATTTTAAAATATTTTTCATTATTCTGTTACATATTGAAACTTAACCTAGAATAATAACAAGCATTTGAAGCAAATTTTAAAAAAAAGGCTCCGAACCCAGTCGGATACCTTAATACATCAAACACTTTCCACGAATTTCCAGATATGTTTATTGGACAATTTTTTTCTTTAAAAAAATTCCATGCCAGTACCATTATATATCCTATTTAAATATTCGTTCTTTCGCTGCGTAAATAGATAAACGTAAGACTAATTAATCGATTAATTTGACTTAACGTTTTCAAAAGAAATTTTATAGAATTTTCTTTATTTTTTAAGAAATTTTTTTATAAGATTTAATTTTATTAAGACTGAAATAGTTAATTAAAAAAACTATGTAAAGTTCATTAAAATATATTTACAAAATTTCTTTTAGAAAAGCTGTGTTTGAAGTTTAAAATAGTCGGAAAATGTTAATATTCTTGTTAACAAACAGAAAAATAAAGAAAAATTTAGGAAATTACAGAAAAGTTAAAATTTTTCAAGAAATTTGGATAATTTTTAATCAAAATTTATTAATTGATTCATTATTTTTTGTAATTATAATATTTTTATTCCAAATACATATTTAAAGTGAATTTGTTTTCTATGTATATGGTAAATATGGGAATAAATTAGAAAATTTCAATCTTTTTTTACTGTGTGTTGTATTGCTTGAGAAATTTAATCCAATCTATTATAAAAATCATAACTTGACGTAATAGTTTTTTTTAACTTTCAATTCTACTGCTTAAAATATTCATTCGCATTTTGAACCGAATTGAAAGGATGTCTCAAATGAATTTATTAGAAAAGTCTTTCTTTCGAAATTATTACCATTTTTTCAAAAAATTGATGTAACCCTAATGAAATCCTCCTCGTATACAAAAGAAAAAGTTCCATTTTGTTATGCAAGACTTTCATAAATTAAACTTCCATTCCCCCTCCTCATGGGCTTTTAAACACACTCCTTCAGATAGGCATCTCATTTAAAATTCAATCCATACTACCGCTTCGCGGAATGAAATATCGTTTTCAAGAGAAACCATCAACAGGTGTTCTATCTAATCCGATCCTTTCCTCCCTTATCAGATCTGGCAAAAAAAAAGGTTGACATCTTCAGCAAGGATGTTCACCCAAGACGCACATCCACAAAACGTAACCACTACATGATTTTTCACTTAGGCGGAGATAGGGTCGCACCAAAACCAAAAAAGTTAATCTACCGCTCCAAACTGGTAGGACCCAAAGATATGGATGTAAAAATCTGAGCCGTGAGAACTGGAATTCGCGAATTTCCACCCTCCCCGAGCAAACATTGTTTCAGATAGCCGGGTCTGATAACTGAGCTCACTATGCGTGAAAAAGTACTGGTGCCGATTACAGGAGCAGATAGGGCAACTCCTTGGAGAATCCCACTCCTGGGCTGGAATTAGCGAAAACGCGATGTGGTATCTGGGAGGTATGTTTCGCTTCACTCCTAATTAAAGAGTTTTTCAGTTAGGTGATGATGGCGGTTGAGTTATTTACGGCATGGCATCTTACCCACGAGACACGGGCTGCATCTGTAATAGTGATTCGCTATCTGGTTTGAATTGGCTAGATTGGCTCAGGCCAATGGTGTCGTCATTGTTCCTGTTTGTGGAACTGGCGAGAAGATTGGCTGCGATGGTTGAATCCTGTTTGTCATTGGTGAATTGGCGTGATGCGATTGGCTTCAGGAAAAATATGTGTGGTCCGAAGATAAAAAATATGATTTGGGCGCAAGATTATCAATATAAAATGTACAGCTCAAATGAAAAAGAGACAAAGATCATATGAAATAGTAGTCATATAAGGGAAAGCAATTACATTGAGAAGTGTAGGAAGAATTGAAAATATCTACCAGGAAAACCATCGCAAATCAAAAAGGAAAAAAAAGTGTACCAAAGAAAGGGAAATTGAAAAAAAAAATGTATTCAATATGAGTATGAGTATTTTAGTCATGTTGCATTTAACAACAAATGAGGTGTAGTGATCTTACGTTTCCCGTATTTTGTTTTCTAGTATACATATTATCACAGAAAGTATAATATGTATACTAGAATACATAGTAATTGTCCAAATATTCTTATTCGAGATAGTGACAAATCTTCACATTTTAGGGCTATGAGTTCTAAAAACACATTTTCGGAAAATGCTGCTTCTGTCTGTCTGTAACAAAGATAACTCAAAAACGCTGTTATCTAGACTGATTAACTATGAATATAAGAAAGAAAGGAAAATTGAAAAAAAATTTATACAGTATGAATATGAATACTTTAGTCACGTTGTATTTAACAACAAATGAGGTGCAGTGGTCTAACGTTTTTCATGTCTTGTATACAAATTTTTCTATAAAATTTGTATACTTTCTAGTATACAAATTATACAGAAAATATAATATGTATATTAGAATACATAGTAATTGTCCCAATATTCGAGATAGTGACAAATCTTCACATTTTAGGGCTATGAGTTCTAAAAACACATTTTCAGAGAATGTTCCTTCTGTCTGTCTGTAACAAAGATAACTCAAAAACGCTTTTAGCTAGACGGATGAACTATGAATATACGATTTTTGCCCCAAAATTTGCAGATTTATTACAAATTTTAAGTAAAATCTCATTCGTGGAAGTCTTTTTGTCTGGCACTTCGAATATAAGTTAACACTATAATTGGAAAACGAAGAAAGATAGAGAATTAAAAATCAGTACATAGATTTTACGTCTATTGTGTAGACACCTACTTTCAGAAACTTGTAAATGCAATGAGGATTGTGATGATCTCGTGCTGCTTTACAAAGGAAAGAGGGGGTGCAGTAACTTCTGAGGGCATGAACCCCTGAGCACCTAAGGGCAGAAGTCTGATTTCTAGCTCATATGAGGATGACACAAGCTCGTTTGCTTGCAAAGCCCCTTTTTACAGGTGGGGTAGGGGGCCCAGACCAGAGGATATACGTAAAAATTTAAAAATTGTAATTTATCAACATTTTTTCCCCTCTATCTACTAATTATATATTTCATTTAGACCATTTGTTAAGAGATGTAAGTCTCTCCCCAAAAAAGTAAGAAATTAGATGTTGGGCTCCGATTACAGAAGATGCCCTGTAGATGTTAAACCATATTGCCTTAAATAAAATTGTTTAGTTGAATTAGTAATATATGCATTATAAAATATCATAGAACACGTTTCCATCCATTTATTTTCAAAAAATATTATATTTCATGTTTGTTTCATTTTATGCAGACATGTGCTGAAAATAACATTTTTATATGTTTAATTTGGAATGATAAGTGATTTATTTTTTCTCGTGTAAAAGCAGGATATTGTTTTGGTTAGAAAGTTTTGATGTTTCAATAATATGCGGGTAAAAAAATATTTTTATCTGCTTTTAAAAATTTTGCAATATTAATTATTACATACTCTTGCTTGAAAGAAGATACGCTTTTAAATATATGACCTGCTTTTACCAGTATAAATTTAAAATTACTTACGCTTCGTTGAAAGCAGATGTGTTTTTATTTCGCATGATTCATTAAACTGCGGAGATAAATTACAATCACGAAGGCGAATTCTTTGATTTGCACAATATATCTTCTTCACCTAAGTAAAAGTAACAATTCAAAACATGTCTTTCTTTCTGTTTAAAAATAATATTTTTTTTAAAAAAAAGCACGAATGCAAACAATATTTTACTTCTACTTATTATCAATTGCTTTTTGTTCATCGTTTCTTTGAAATGACGTCATCTTCAAGTTCGTTTAAGATTTTCTACTTTTAAATAATTAATCTCACTCTCAGAAGATTACTGTTTGATGCTTTTCTAAAAATTCTTTTTCAGTTTCAACTGTCGCCCTTTTGTAATATATTTTTATTTATTTTAATTCTTTAATTGAATTAATAATTTTGATATTTCAAACGATCAAGAAAAATGTTCTCTTGCATTTATTGTTTAAAAAATATCACATTTCGTATTCATTTCATTTCATATAATCACTTGATGAAATTTTTTTTTTGGTAGTAATTAATTTATTTTTTTAAATCAGAAGTTCTGAAAATTTAATGGCAATTTATTATTAAAAGTTGATTTTTTTAGATCCTCGTGAAGATAACATTTTATTTTCATTTTATGAGAAATAAATTGTTGAAAAATACAATTAAATTAAATGCTTAAAAATTCATTAAAAATAGAATTTTTATTTATAGATCAAAACATCAGTATCATTGAAAAGCTGATTTTTTGAGCTTTAACCTGAGGCAAAAATCAATTTTTTGGGGTAATATGTTTGGAAGTTATAGCGAAAAAACGTTAAAATTTCACTTATTTTTTAATTAAATACAATTTAAATTAAAAATTCAAAAAAGGGCTCCAATGCGCATATTCCCGGCACCCAAGGTATACATGTACCGAATTTAGTAGCTGTAGATCGAACGGTCTGGCCTGTAGAGCGCCAACACACTCACACATTGAGCTTTATTATAAGTAAAGATAAAGATAAAGATAATACTAAATTAAAAATATAAAGTTAAATGAGGGTCTCATATTTATTTATTTGCTGAGAAAAAAGCATAATCTATTGATGAACTCTTTCAGAATCAATCTAAAATATCTTCAGTTGGACACTTTCAATATATTCCAACATAAAAATTCAACATTTAATTTATGATACGCAGTTTCTATAATTTTTACTATGTCAGAACTTGATGTTGCTTTTGGAATGAGGTTTTTGGCTTCAACAAAAATCCGTAGGCGTAAAATAAAAAAAAATATCTGCACGAGCATCTCATAAAAATCCACTTTTAATAACGTGTTGCCATTTCATTTACAAAAGCTCTGATTAATAAAAATTAGTGAATGACTACAGCAAATAAAACCTAGAGAAATGTCATTTTGCGCACGTGATTAGATGAAATGAAATAAACATGAAATGTTATATCTTTTTAAACAATAAATGCGAGAAAAAGTTTTTTGGATCGTTTGCAATACTAAAGTGACTCATTCAATGAAACCATTAAAATGAATAAAATTATAATTTAACTGGCACGAGCACGTGAGGCTTGGCCGTTCAAGAAATTATCTTTTGATTTGATACATTAAAATATGCATAGCAGATTCATTTTAATCTTTATTTTTAAATTATTTCTGGTCTTTCGACAGAACCATCATTCTTCGGATTTTAAGATTCGGGTTTTAAATAATGTGCAGCCAACAGCAAAAAAAAAAAAAACTAATATAGGAATTTGCCAATTTTAAATTAATATTGCAACATGCAAAATATTTATTCAGATTTAAACACGAATATTTAACTTTTAACTCGATATTATAAAATGAGATTAATTTTTTCTTTTATAATTATGAAAGTAAAAAAATTATGAACTTTCATTTTCTGTCCTAGTATTTTTTTAAATCGTTTTCCAATCAGTGTAAATAAAAAAACTCGTTTTAGTCTTTTTATCTTTGAAAAAAAATCTAAATAAATATTTTCTACTTATTCCTAAAAAAAATCGTTCTCTTTGCATTTAAAGAATTAGACACAACAATAATGAATCAAAAATTGTTTTTTAAAATAAATTTTGGTATAAATTGCGGTTTTATTGAATGATAAAATGGATTTAATCAAAACAATCACGTCATTTCCATTCATTTGCTCAAATCAATAACACTTTGAATGGTGAAAAATTAATGACTGCCGATAAGAAATAAATTATGACAGCCTTATCCATCAAACTGCTATTATCGGTAAAAAAAGTGGTCAAAATATACTAAAACATAAGATTAATTTAGAGTAACATTTGTTTGTTTATAATAATGTGCACTCTTTTGTAAATTTACTCATTAAAATGGTCTATTGCACAAAGCTCAGCCATGCTACAGAAAGTATTCGGGTAATCTACTTTTATTTTTTTAGAATCGTGTCTCGTTTCTTTTCCATGTTCAAATGTGTTAACTACTTTTGCTTTCTACGCAATATAGAGAAATTATCTTAGAAAGCTAAGAATGAGTAAAAATATATACATTTACTTTCTCAGGAAATAAAAGCATAGAAAATGTGCTGATAGTGTGGGAGAGAAATTTGGCAAATTTTGCTGAGTTTAGACACTTTAGACAAACCTTTTCAACGTATATAATGTATGTGTTACTAACGGTACACTACATTATTATTAATGGTATAAATTTGACATAATATGTGTCGCTTGTTAAAGTGGTCCTCGTTTTAAAATTTTGTTTTAATCTTTATGTCAAATACATGTATACTATTTCCGATTACGTCATGAGCATATACACACTCAATAAAAGTGCCTTTGTTGATTTCCATGCTGGGT
>JAOUZG010011767.1:306-16136 GCA_026289955.1 Argiope argentata | reverse complement strand
ATATATAAACCGATTCTAAACTGTCCTTAACAATCCTTTTAAAGCTTTGATTTTCTTTGCAAGCGCAGACCATCCACATTTTATTATTATACCTACGTTTAAGCAAGAATTTCTTTGTATACAACATTTTTTTTTCTGGTGCTAAAATAATTA
Organism: Argiope argentata; assembly: GCA_026289955.1. NCBI lineage: Eukaryota > Metazoa > Arthropoda > Arachnida > Araneae > Araneidae > Argiope > Argiope argentata. The sequence continues at coordinate 15,983 of JAOUZG010011767.1, read as the reverse complement.
AGCCGCTTGATGCACCGACTCTGGAGCAAGCTACATAAAACTGGCCGTGTGAAAAACAGTCTTCTCTTTAATCGATCCCTGCTACTTTTAATGTTTGCCCTTGTGACTTATTAATGGTTATTGCAAAGCAAACTTTTACAGGAAACTGCACTCTTCTAAATTCAAAAGGATAGTCCGATGGAATTAGTGGAATGCGAGGTATTAAAACTAACTCTCCTCGAGCACATCCAGTAATTATCGTAGCTTCGATTGCATATTTATTAAGTTTAGTCACTTGTAGTCTGGTGCCATTGCATAACTTTGGTGGACAAAGGTTTCTTAGTAGCATTACCAGTGTCCCAACTTTCAGGTGAAGTATGTGAGGTGGAAAACCTGGAGGGTCTAAGGTGTGCAGAAACTCCTATGGATACTGCACTGCATCATCACGATTTGTTGTTGTATCAAAAGATATGTAGTTAATATCCTCTCCACTAAACGACTTTAATAAGATGCTGTTGACTTCTGCGGCTGTATCATTTTTTGGAGATAAGTTGGCACGCTCGCACAACCATTCAATCGACTTATTTTTTATATCAACAACATCAGGATAAATCTTATCTTATTGAGCATACAATAATTTATTTCTCATGTAAATTTTATGTAGTGTGTCATGAAATAATCAAAAATCCTCTAAAACACAATCATATTATCTGCGTTTTCAATCTATGTTATTTCGATCGACTGAAAGAAATATGCTCTGCGAAATCGAACGTCTGCGATAAGCAACAGCTGTCACTCACAACATGATATCCGCTAATCAACCTACCCCCGCTGTGCTGAACTAATCGCAAAAGTGAAAAGCAATCCTTTTGTCCAAATCCTGACACTTTTAAGAACAAACCTGTTATTCAGACGCGCCGCTTTCGGTTAGTTTAGCAATCTGAAGGTCGCCGACAGGAGTTTTAATAAGCAAAGTTATTTGGTAGCATGGCAATCATTGCACAGTGTAAAAAAATATCGATATTATTATTAAGAAAAGCATTTTAAGCAAACACAACAAATCTCTAAACCGTATAATACTGCCTTTTAGCTCGCGGTTTTGGACCTACCAACCAACCTCTGAAAATCGTTTTTCTATTGCAGCCTTTGCAAAATCAGAAATTATTTCATAAGACGCGTAATTTTTGCTGGATTGTTTTCGAAATTGATCAGGGTATGACAAAACAATGCAAAATTTTATATAAAAAAATTTTAGTCTCATTTTTATTGATCAATGGATTAGATTTGTAATGTTGTAGATGAAAACCGAATAAACGACAAAAAATTTTAAATGCGCAATTTTCCATCAGATTTTTACAATCTTTCACACGATTTTGAAAAATTTATCGAATTTTATGTTAAAAAAAATGTATTAAGTTATCTTGAAAAGTTTCGGCGCAATTAAATATTAAAGCGAAATTTCGCCTCTTCGTTAAAAAATTCACCAATAATTCAGTTTTAAAAATTCGATTTTTTAAAGTGTATTGTAGAATACTACAGTGTATCGTTTTTCAGGAAATATATTTCCTGTATTTTTACAGCTAAGCGTCTATTTTACAGGGCCGTTCAAGAAATAGACCCGCCAAAATTGACCTTTTTTTAAAAAAATCGATATTTAATTTTTGCGTCGATATTTCGTAAAATAAATTATACCTCCGTGTTCTACGATAAAAAGTCCATCCGATTCCACTGCGATATTGAGTATAAGTTGAACGGAAGCGTAACGATGGCAATTTTAAAAACGCGGTTTTACGGGACGAAACAGTACGGAGAAGCGATCGCTTCTCCGGAAGGCCGTGTTTCACTCGGAAAGTAACATTACGGGTTTTAATTTCACAGAAATTAAGGGGGGGTAATTAATTTCTCCCGAACTAATTGATATTTCGAAAAATCCTTTCTTAGTGGGTACTTTCGTAATCATGTGGACATGCCTGCCAAATTTCAAGTCTGAGGCTTCAGCAGTATTGGCTGTGCGTTTTATATATATATATATTATCTCAGGACAAAGATTTTTATTTATATAGATGAAAATGACTAATTTCACTTCAACAATGAAATATATTTCGATAAAAAATATGCTTAAAATATTTTTTAATTAATTGCAAAAAAGCATAGAGTAAAAAATATGCCCAAAATCTATTTGAATTTTAAGATTATGAAGAAATTAGTTTTGTGCTGGAATATATTCGGAAGTTGTTTGAAAAATCTTAAAATTTAGCTTAATTTTTGATAAATTAAAATTTCAAAAAATATCTCATGAAGATATATAATTCCACCTTTCAATATACATTTTACAAATTTGACAAGTTCTAAGTAAAACAGTCCGGTTTATAGATTAACATAGCATGCACACTTTCCTATTTGTTTTTAAAAACAATGGATCTATATCATTAGTAAATTAGCAACTTTTTCATGGTTTTGGTGAAAGCAACAAAAATTCCTTCAAAAGAAAATGAAAAGTCTGACTCACAATAAAGTTTAATTTGAAACTTATTGCAGGGCAGGAAATCATCAACACTGAAATAAAAATAAAAATCTCCATAAAAAATATTGCCAATAAATTAATGTTAAAAATTAGATTAATAATGATAAAAAATATCTGCAAAAAAATTTAGGGAAACTTTAGGAGTGATGGTATAGTTTCGATTTCTGAAGCAGGGTTTCGAAATACACTCAGAGAAGAACCGCCGATTTAAGGCGTTTGGTGCATCGGACTAAATGTCATCGAATTGACGTGGCTTGGAAATTTGAAGTAGAGGGTGACACCTCAAGTACCGTAGTAGTTTTTCTGATAGCAATTTACAATAACGATGTTCATTCTTTTAGTGTTGCTTCAATATATTTTCACTGGTTACTATTTAGCTTCTACATATTTTTCTTTTGTGAATTATTTTTCGTATAATTAGAGAAATTGTCTGTCAAAAAAACAACAAATATAATATTATTCAACATATTAACAAATATAATATTATTCAATTAGCATTACTCATCTTTAATCTCTTGCAAAAATATAATTTGTCCAAATCGGAATCTTGAGACATTTAGGTTAAAATCTATGACTATTTTTGTCTTCTTTACAACTGTTTATTAGATTTACGAAATAATAATCTGAAAGTTCATGATTAGAATTTTAGAAAACTTTTTCTGTATTAAGAAACAATATTAATAAATAATGTAATAAAGATTGACAATTGGTCAGTTGTAAAGATACACATGTGCCAACATTGCTATTACCCAAGCACGTCTTCTGTGAATTGTATTGATAGAATTTCGCGATTATTTTTTTACCATTCGCATATTCAGGAAAACATTTTGTTTAAAAACTGGACAATATGTGAGTACAAAGCACATGAAGGTAAAAAATACTTCAATGTCGTCAATTGTTTATTTGCACATGTTTTTCTATCACAGAACTCGTTCTTCAGATTTCGAAATTTATTTAAGAGTTAGAGGAAAAAAATCTTATCAAATTGTTCTTATCTTTAATTGTTTTTTTTGTTCCAATGTATTCGGTTTGAATGTTACTAAATAATTTTGCTTGTTTTAGTCGGAAATGATAAGCAACCGATTTTATATTAGCTTATTCATTAATTTTTATTAAAAAAATTCCTTTTGGCAGATAGAAAGCTTCAAAAGTGTTCTTTCAATATGTTTTTTTACAAACCTTAATTTAAGAGGTAATTTCGCAGACTGCTGTTTTCTTCGATTCGAAATTATCTTATGATATTGAAAATAGACTTTCAATTTAAGCGAATGCATATTCATCTTCTAGATGACTCATTAAACAATCCCTTTTTATTCAAAACTAGCCGCCTTTGGCGATCAGTCGGTTCGCCAATATTAATGCCGACTAAAGGGTTAAATCATTTTTTTATATAACCTGGTCTCACAATAAGTTTTTCAACAAAATATTTTTAAGCTTCAAGTTTCGATAGTCATATAATTCACTTATACTATTATGTAGGCCTTAAGCAGTCCTATCTTTAAAGTCCGTATCTCTCTCTGATTTTCTATCAGTGCAGGTAAAATTCACTTTTAAATTAAATTGAAAATGATGAAACCAATTAATATAAAGACCTCTTTACTCAATCTAAGCATGTCTTTAAATAAAACTAAGAACTGAAAGCAGAGTAGTCCAACATTGAAGTTTTATGTTCAATACAGAAATTGAAACATTATAATTTTTTTAATATTTTATAAGATCTCAAGGAATTATTCAGCAAAAATTTCACAGGTTAATTGAAACCTTCAGTTTTTAATTTTATTTTTAGATGTATATAAATGCTCTCAATAATGGCATTTTTTAGGTTTATAAACATATATAAAAAAATTATGCTTTAAATTCCTTTGGTCTTATAGATTCATATTTGTAAAATATTCTTAATTTTTCAATTTATAAATAAATAAATAAGCATTTCTATCTTCTTCAAATTTGGCTGATTTAATTAGTTCTGAATATTTCAAGTTTAGAACAATCATCTTTATCATAATCTAGACTAATTATTCTTGAGTAACTCTGATTGGCTTCTTTGATATCTTGATAAAGTGATCTAAAATCGCCTGTTTATGTCGAATAGTTATGTTGAAATTTTCATAGATCGATCAGCTTTAAAGAATGATTTAGTTGATTGGAATGCCACTTTTTTATTTAAGGACTTATTGTCTCAAGTATATTTTGTTAAATATGATTCACAGAGCAGATGATGTATGTAAAAATTTAATTCATCAGCAGTTTTTCCCTAAATCTATAATTACATATTTCACTTGGACCAATTGCTAAGAGATTTATGTCTCTCAGTAAAAAATTAAGAAATTAGATGTTGGGCTCCAATTACAGAAGATGCCTTGTAGATGTTAAGCCATATTTGCCTTAAATAAAATTGTTTAATTGGATTAGTTATGTTAATATTTCAACTACTAAATAAATAAATAAGCATTTCTATCTTTCTATTTCTTTAAATCTGGCTGATTTATTCAGTTCTGAATATCAATTGCTTTGTGTTCGTCGTTTCTTTGAAATGATGTCATTTTCAAAGTCCGTTTAAGATTTCTTGCTTTTAAATAATTAATCTCGCTCTGAGAAGATTATCGTTTGGTACTTTTCTAAAAATTCTTTTTTAGTTTTAACTGTCGCACTTCTGTAATATATTGTTACTTTGTATTTTTATTTACTTTAATTCTTTAATGGAATTGTTAATTTTAAAATTGCAAACGATCAAGAAAATTTTCTATTGCATTTACGGTTTAAAAAATATCACATTTCCTATTTTTTTTCATTTCATATAATCACGTGATGAAAATTGTATTTTTTCTGTTTAATTTTTGGTAGTAATTAACATTTTTTGAAATCAGAACTTCTGAAAATGTGATGTCAACATTTTATTAAAAGCTGATTTTTTTTTATTTTTTATTTTATTTTATTTATTTATTTATTTATTTATTTTTTTTTTTTTTGAGATTCTAGAGAAGATAAAATTTTATTTTTATTTACTTATTTTGTGAAATAAATTGTTGAAAAAAACGATTAAATTAAATGTTTAAAAATTCATTAAAAATAGAGTTTTAATTCGTCAATCAAAACATTAGTACCATTTAAAAGCTAATTTTTTGAGCTTTAACGTAATGCAAAAATCAATTTTCTGCTGTAATAATTTCAGAAGTTATAGCGAAAAAACGTTAAAATTTGGCAATTTTTTTAATTAGTTAAAATTTTAATTAAAAATTCAAAAAAGGGCTCCGAGGTGCATATTCCCGGCACCCAAGGTATACATATACCAAATTTGGTAGCTGTCGATTGAACGGTCTGGCCTGGACAGCGCCAACACACACACAAACACACATCGTACTTTGTTATAAGTAAAGATTTAAAAATTCATTAAAAATAGAGTTTTAATTTAATTAATTGAATTAAAAACTGAAAGTTTCAATTAACCCGTGAAATTTTTGCTGAATAATTCCTTGAGATCTTATAAATTATAAAAAAAATTATAATGTTTGAATTTCTGTATTGAACATAAATATTCAATGTGGGACTATTCTGCTTTCAGTTCTTAGTTTTATTTATAGACATGCTTAGATTGAATAAAGAGGTCGTTGTATTAATTGAAGTTTCATCATTTTCAATTTAATTTTAAAGTGAATTTTACGTTCACTGATAGAAAATCAGAGAGAGATGCGGACTTCAAAGATAGGACTGCTTAAGGCCTACATAATAGTATAAGTGAGTTATTTGACTATCGAAATTTGAAGTTTAAAAATATTTTGCTGAAAAATTTATTATGAGACCAAGTTATATATAAAAATGATTTAACCTTTTAGTCGGCATTAATATTGGCGAACCGACTGGTCGCCAAAGGCGGCTAGTTATAAGTAAAGATAAAGATAAAGATAAAGTGCGATGTGTGTTTGTGTGTTGGCGCTATCCAGGCCAGACCGTTCAATCGACAGCTACCAAATTTGGTATATGTATACCTTGGGTGCCGGGAATATGCACCTCAGAGCCCTTTTTTGAATTTTTAATTAAAATTTTAATTAATTTAAAAAATTGCCAAATTTTGACGTTTTTTTCACTATAACTTCCGAAGATATTACAGCACAAAATTTATTTTTGCATCATGTTAAAGCACAAAAAATTAGCTTTTCAATGATACTAATGTTTTAACCTATAAACTAAAACTCTATTTTTAATGAATTTTTAAACATTTAATTTAATCGGGTTTTTTTCAACAATAAAATAAAAATAAAATTTTATCTTCTCGAGGATCTCAAAAAAATCAGCTTTTAATAAAATGTTGCCATCACATTTTCAGAAGTTCTGATTTAAAAAAGTTCTGATTTACTACCAAAAATAAAACAGAAAAATATAATTTTCATTGCGTGATTATATGAAATGAAATAAATAGGAAATGTGATATTTTTTAAAACGTAAATGCAAGAGAAAATTTTTCTTGATCGTTTGCAATTTCAAAATTAATTATTCAATTAAAGAATTAAAGTAAATAAAAATACAAAGTAAAAATATATTACAAAAGTGCGACAGTTAAAACTGAAAAAGAATTTTTAGAAAAGCACCAAACGATAATCTTCTGAGAGTGAGATTAATTATTTAAAAGCAAGAAATCTTAAACGAAATTGAAAATGACGTCATTTCAAAGAAACAACGAACAAAAAGCAATAGATAGTCAGTAGTAGTAAAATATTTTTGCATTCTTTTTTTTTAATTTTTAAAACAATAAGACATGTTTTGAATTGTTACTTTTACTTATGTGAAAAAGATATTTTGTGCAAATCAAAGAATTCGCCTTCGTGATTGTAATTTATCTCCGCATATTAATGAATCATGCGAAATAAAAACGCACCTGCTTAAAAGCAGGTCAGCTATTTGAAAACGCATCTTTCAAACAAGCATACGTAATAATTAACAATGCAAAATTTGTAAAAGCATATAAACACATTTTTTACCCGCATATTTCGGAGACAACAAAACTTCCTAACCAAAGCAATATCATGTTCTTACATGAGAACAAATAAATCAGCTTTCATTCCAAATTAAACATATGAAAATGTCATTTTCGGCACGTGTCTGCATAAAATGAAACAAATATGAAACATGATAATTGTGGAAAATAAATGGATGAAAACATTTTCTACAATATTTTACTATACATATATTACTAATCCAATTAAACAGTTTCAATTAAGGCAAATATGACTTAACATCTACAAGTCATCATCTGTAATAGGAGCCCAACATATAATTTCTTAATTTTTTTGGGGGGAGGGACATAAATCTCTTACCAAATGGTCTAAGTGAAATATATAATAAGTAGATTGAGAGGAAAAATGCTGATGAATTACGACTTTTAAATTATTACATATATCATCAGCTCTGTGAATCATGTTTAACAAAATATTCTAGAGACAATAAGTCCTTAAAATAAAAAAGTGGCACTCCAATGAACTAAATCAATCATCAAAGCTGATCGATCTATGAAAATTTCAATATAACTATTCGATAAAAACTGGCGATTTTAGATCACTTTATCAAGATCTCAAAGAAGCCAATCAGGGTTACTCTAGAATAATTGGTCTAGACTATGAAAATGATGATTATTCTAAACTTGCAATATTCAAAACTGAATAAATCAGCCATATTTGATTGCAGAAGATAGAAATGTTAATTTATTGTTTTAGATGTTGAAATATTAAAAATACTTTACAGAATATGAATCTATAAGACCAAAGAAATTTAAACCGTAATTTTTTGAAAAATATTTATAAACCGAAAAAAATTTCATTATCGAGAGCATTTATATTGTTACAAGCGGGCGAGCGGCACGAAAACATGCCAAAGTTGGCGACGTTTGGCGAGGAGCCTCGCGCCAGCTTGATTAGTTTGGCGAAAGGAATAGTCTAGTAGCCGCTAGATTGTGCGTGTTGTTTTGAGAATTTTCACGAGATTCAGGTGCACGCGCTTTTCGGCTATATAAGGACGAATAGCCGGAGCGAGTAGTTAGTGTAGTCTCAGAAATTTTAAAACCAAAACCCCGCATCCCATATTTTTAGTAGAAATCAAAAAATCCGGTAACTTCAAGAACATTTACAACGTAAAATCGCTACTCTACATCAGAGTCTTCATCCAACCTTACAGATCGCCCACAAAAGCCACCATGTGTTTTAATTGTGCAGGCTTCTTCCATAGTGCACGGAATTGCAAATGCAATCCGCAATGTATTAAATGTAACGGAGACCATTCCACCCAGAAATGCACCATCACGGAAAGGATACCCGAACCAACATGCATCAATTGCAAGGAAAAGGGACACCTGGCCTCCTGGAGGGGGTGTAAAAGCTACCCCAAGACAAAAAAGATTGGAGCTACGAGAAGAACATTTGCTGATGCAGTACAGAGAAAAGCCCCAGCTGACCTCAAAACTACTGAGCCTCCCCAAGTGAACAGCCAAACTACTGCACCCACTGAACCTTATAAAATACCTACAACACCAAGCAAAATTGATCTGACAGAATTTAAAGAAATCTTAGAAGCATTAAAAGAAATTAAAACCCTTTTGCAAGAATTCCCTGATATAAAAAATGCTGCAAAAAGCCTCAAGAAAATCTCGAACAAAGAAGAACGAAAGCTCATCTTAATCAATGCGTTACTTGCCTAACTCCAGACTTCCTTTCTACAGAATTACCCTCTCTGCTGATTGGCCCAACTAGATCAAAGAAAAATCCTCTCTTTTCCGACCAAAAATGCAAAAATCTGCCAAGCTCATCGCTCCTCACAGACCACGCCCCTGAAGACCCCTGTTTGGACAAGAACTCTCTCTCCCTTCACCGACTCTCCTCTACCGTGGCCAGACTCCTTGCAGCTCTCTACCATCGTCAGTCATACTCGGACCTTCCCTGTAGCCAGGTCGACTTCATTCCATGACCACTGGGCTCGCCCTGCTTCGCAGGGTGGTGCCCAGTATTTCTCTCCACTTTCTCAGTCTTTTTCGTAATTGATCACGTCAGTAGCTGAATGCAATGAGGAAGCATTTTATCATGACTGGGGATAAGCCCCTGCCGGGGCTAGGGGCCCCAATAATCCAACCTAGCGAGTAGTTAGTGTAGTGAGTTAGTTGAGAGTTGGCTGGAGTTGCCGTAGTTACGGCAGTTCAGTTTGTTTGTTGTCGTTGTTCTATGAATTTATAATTGTGTTTTTGAGTTTCGAGAGTTTGATTTTAAACTGAGTGGAGAATATTTATTCTTGTTTTCATTTCGGTGCTTGGGATTTGAACTGGGAGGTCGTGTACGTTCCAGCTCTGCTTTTCAACCACCACACTGTCTCAGCCAACCTTAGATGAAACTCCTAGATCCGACTCGTCCTTTTTAGGATTAGTTTTGGAAGGGTCGATGATGGAGCCAAATAAGAAAAGATGCGCAGCCCAAAACAATGAATCGATGAACATCGATGTGTCATGCGACACCGCTCAACATGCTACACAGCGTCCCTGTGAACACTGCGCTAAATATGCGATGCTAGTCACCTCTATCAAGGAACTGAATTATCAAGTTGAAATGTTTAATCATACCTACATAAAAGCCAGACAAGATTGCGGTTCTTCACACCACATCACCGAGATGCATGATGGACACAGGAAGAAGTTTGCCAAATCCTTAGAAGACGCCAAGGGTGAGTTGAATTCTCTTGGTGTTTGTCAGGACGTTAACTGTACTTTAAAAAATTCCCCCCATCAGGCGCGCGAAAGTAATCAATTGAAATTCCCCTCTAAAAGGAAAGTCTCTAGAACTATCTCTAAAGAACCAGCTGTTAACCATATCCCCATTCAAAACCGATTTGCCGGTCTTACTATTGAAGAACCCGAGATAAATGCAGATAAACCAACTGATCCCAAAATACCCCCGATCATGTTAAAAGCAGTAGACAATCTCAAAGCAATACTTGAAATGATAAATAAAAGCTGTGGTGAAACCACTAATAAATTCAGTAATGAGTACGTAAAAATTTTCCCACATACAATAGACCAACACAAAAAAAATCCAAGAATTCTGCAATGTTAATGAATTTGAGCACTATGTAATTACACCAAAGGACAAGCGACCACTAAAAGTCGTAATTAAGGGTCTCCCCCCACCACTTTAGTATTCAAGAAATAGAAAATAGTCTAACAGATAAAAATATTCCTGTGATAAAAATCTCTCAAATGACAAAGCTTAGAACGAAGGAGCCATTACCATTCTACCTGATTGAATTACCTAAAACTAAAGCTGCTGAGGAAATATTTAACATCAAGCATATCTGCTACTTAAGTATTTCAGTCGAGCACTTTAAAGGTCGCCCTATGGTGATGCAATGCTTTAAATGTAACAACTTCCACCATACTGCAAATAATTGCGGCTTTAAAGCGCGCTGTCTAAAATGTGGAAAAAACCATGAAACAAACGCCTGCACCCTAAAGGAAGTCATCGATAATCCTCAATGCATAAATTGCCTAGAATATGGGCACATCGCCTCCTATAGAGGTTGTCCGAAATTTCCAAAACTACCCTCAGCAGCACAAAACAGAAATAACTATTTCCTGAAATCACAATCCATTGTTAGGAAAAATATCTCATACGCGTGCCACTTCAGCAAAAACCATAGCCAAGAGTTGGCGCCACATGACGGCCACGGTCGCGATCAGGTTGAAACAGTAAACCCAACTGAACTAGCAAACGTTGTTGACGCAATTAGAGCGTTCAACCAGCACGTTAGAGAATTTCCCAAACTATTCATTGAACTAAGTAAATTAAAAGATGCAAAATATCCAGCGGAAAAATTTGCAATTTTCCTCAGTGCTTTTAGTGATCAGGCGCTCAAAAATAATACCTAAAATTCAATCGCCACAGCCTTCGTATTATTTACTGGAACGCAAATGGCATTAAAAATAAAATGTTTGATTTCCGTAATTTTGTAAATAAGTATAATCCCGATATAATATTGTAGCAAGAAACCCACCTTAGACCACAAAGAAAAATCTTCCTGGCTAATTACTTTTCGTACTATAGTTATCGCATTAATCAGTCAGGAGGAGGAACCGCTATTTTAATCAAAAACGGTATACCTCATAGCGAGGTCCCCCCCACCCGTCCTAAAACATGTAGAAGCTAGCGTGATTAAAATTAATATTAAAAATATGGAACCTCTAATCTTAACATCTGTGTATATCCCCCCAAGCAATGATAGTTCTAATTTTACTTTTGATCTTGAAATTCTAATGCAATTAGGCTCGGTTCAAATTTTTTGCGGCGACTTCAACGCTCACTACGTTAGCTGGGGCTGTAAATGTAAAAGTCCAAGAGGCAATTCCCTTTACCACTTCGCCCAACAGGCCGGTCTTGAAATTCTAGCACCTAACTCCCCCACTAGATTTGGTTCCCACTCCGCTAATACCCTTGATCTTACAATAGTTAATAACTTTCATTATCCCTACGACATTAAATCTATCCCTGAGCTTAACTCAGATCACAACCCCATCCTTCTAACTTTTTACTTTAAATACTCGCTCCCAATAAACTCCTCTATTTATAAGACTAACTGGAAAAATTTCAACTACCTTCTCAGCCAATCAGATACCCCGCTTAACCCAGAAATCTCCTCTACTAGCGAATTAGAAGCCGCCGTCAAGCTCCTAGAAAAACAAATGCTCAAAGCCAAAATGGATGCATCAGCTCCCAGTATGACCAGCCAAAAACATTTAGACCCCAAAATTAGAGTCCTCATCAGAGATAGGAATATTGCCAGGAAGATTTTTCAGAATACTAGGGACCCAGTTTTCAAGAGACCCATGAATAGATTAAATAAGGAAATAACTAAATTAGGCACTCAACTTGATAACAATGAATTCATCAACAAAATCGTAAACACCAACGCAGAAGACGGATCCATTTAGAAATTAGTTAAATCGCACAAAAATAAACAACACAAGATTCCGCCCTTAAATGGCCAATCTAGTATTGCAATTAATGATAATGATAAAGCAAACTGCTTGGCGGAAAGCCTTGAGAACCAATTTAAACTCAATGACACCCATGATCTCACAACAGAGCACCTTGTAAATAATACAGTCAAAAGCTTTCAAGACTCCCTCCTCCCCCCAATTTTAATGACTTCTCACCCACTAATTTTAATGAACTTAATGACTATATTAAAACTTTAAATATCAAAAAAGCATCTGGAATCGATAGTATCAGCAACCAGATGATCAAAAATTTACCTAATAACTACATCAACTTTTTAGCCATTATTATTAACAATATACTCAAGTTAGGATATTTCCCAAGCTCCTGAAAAACTGCTGAAGTAATTCCAATAATTAAACCCGGTAAGGACCCATCTGATCCGACTAGCTATCGCCCCATTTCGCTTCTCCCCACAATTAGTAAAATCGTCGAAAACATTATTTTATATAGATTAAATGAACATCTTAATAATAATAATATTCTTATCCCAGAACAGTTTGGTTTCCGCCATGCCCTCTCTACCACCCACCAATTGCTCAGGGTAACTGAATTCATTGAAGAAGGCTTTTCAAATAAACAATACTCAGCAGCAGTTTTTCTCGATATACAGAAAAGCTTTTGATAGAGTTTGGCTGGAAGGCCTTATTTACAAATTATTAAACTACAATATACCTCCACACCTAATCAAAATTTTAATATCTTACCTCAGCAACAGATCCTTCAGGATTAAACTGAACAATGTTTTCTCAGTTATAAAACCGATTTTAGCTGGTGTTCCTCATGGATCCAAGCTGGGGCCAGTTCTTTTTTCTATTTTCATAAATGACATCCCGAAACAATTCAATACCATATTATGCATGTACGCTGATGATACTGCAATACTAGCGCGCAATAAAAATCCAAATTACATTACAATAGCTTTGAATAGACATATTAAATCTCTTGAGGACTGGTTCACCAAATGGAAAATCGTAATTAATGCCTCGAAAACTGAAGCCATTTATTTTAGTAGATATAAAGCTAAGAAATTCCGCCCCCTTCAAATTAAAAATCAAAATATCCCGTGGTCTAAGGAATGTAAATATTTAGGAGTCATTTTAGACAGTAAATTAACTTGGAAGCCCCACTTTAATTATCTAATCAACAAGTTTCGAGACCTAACTCGTAAATTATATCCCTTAATCTCTCGAGGCTCCAAAATGACTAGGAAAAATAAAATACTTATTTACACCGCCTATTTGCGTCCAGTAATTACATATGCTTGCCCAGTGTGGGGTTATGCGCCTAAATCAAACCTAATCTTAGTTGAAAGACTGCAAACTAGATTTCTCCGAAACATCTGCAAAATGCAATGGTATATGCCAAGCAAAAACATGTACCTTGCATTAGATTATCCCCCACTGAAAAAATTTATTAAAAAACTTGCGGAAAATTTTTTTGTTGACCTAGAAAAAAGTAAAAACGAAGCCATCCTAAATATACCTAGATACACGCCGAACCTTAAAATCAGAAGACCCAGAAATATCTTACTTTAACTTTACTTTATCACCAAATTATTCTAATTTAACTTAATTTTTTTTTCTTCTCATATCTAAAACTTAACTTCATGATGATAACGTTCCCTCCTTCAGTACTAAGTCTAAAGTTCCCACAAGGTGCATAACTCCACGCTCACCACTCCTAAATAGCCAATCAAAACCCGTCCTGACTCTCGCCACCTCACTCACCCCTACTCTCTAACAGCTACTATAAAAGTTCCTCAAGCATTTTTCCAGTCCACTTCGAAGATGACCACGGCAGTAAATGATTGCAACGAGGAAGCACTACAGCCATGACCGGGGATAAGCCCCTGCCGGGGTAAGGTGCCCCAAGAAATCAACCACCGTAGCGAGTAGTTAGTGGAGAGTTTGCTCTGAAATAAAAAGCGTCTCGCTGGACTAGAGGATTTGTTATTAGTGAGCTGTGTTTGCGTTTGCTGTTAAAGCTGTGTTATTGAGCTCGCTGTTGCTGTACTATACTATAGCTGTTTTGTAGTCTGTTTTTATCGTGCGTAAGACTTGAATTCACGCTGTAATTGACTGTTGACTGCTGGATTGTATTTATCCGAAATTTTTACTTTATTAATAATCCTGTAAATACCTGTAAATAGCTGTAAATAAATTTGTTTGTGCTGTCCTCAAATAAAGTCCATTCAATCCGAACCCGCTACGCTAAAAACGTGACAATATACATCTAAAAATAAAATTAAAAACTGAATGTTTCATTTAATCTGTGAAATGTTTGCTGATTAATTCCCTGACATATTATAAATTATAAAAAAATTATAATGTTTCAATTTCTGTAGTGTACATAAAACTTCAATGTCGGACTACTCTGCTTTCAGTTTTTAATTTTATTTAAAGACAAGGCTAGATTAAGTAAAGAGGTCTTTACATTAATTGAAGTTTCATCATTTCCACTTTAAATTAAAACTGAATTTTACGAGCTCTGATAGAAAATCAGAGAAAGATGCGGAATTCAAAGATCAGGACTGCTACATAATAATATGAGTGAATCATATTATTATCGAAATTTGAAGCTTAAAAATATTTTGCTGAAAAACTTTTTATGAGACCAAGTTACATAAAATTGATTGAACCCTTTAATCGGCATTAATACTGGCGAGCCAAAGGCGGCTAGTTATAAGTAAAGATAATTCATTAGCGAAACAGTATCAATTACTATAACATTCATAATTACTCATATGAGTTCTCAATTACCCTACAGAATCTGGGGTTTTAAAACCTATTTTAGATTTTGACTCCACTGCCGTTTTGATTTGAAAAGATTAAATCGATATATATATATATATATATATATATACTAGCTGACCCGGCAAACGTTGTTTTGCCATATAAATAATTTCCTAGCATTCCCGTACCCGGCATTGCTCGGGCAATGGAATTAGTGGGGGATAACAGTGCTACGTGCACTTAGTTACGAAATTCCTCTATAATAATTACTTATTGTCTATAATTTTTTCCTAATTTTGGGAGGGTCCCGGCGCCCCTGGATTCCTTATATATATGCCCTTGCCCTTACCGATCCTTAAGGATGCTTTTAAAGTAGTTATTTTCTTTTCAAACGCAGGCCATCTACATTTCATTGTT
>JAOUZG010011739.1:0-13154 GCA_026289955.1 Argiope argentata | reverse complement strand
AATTATGACTTTCATTGTGAAATGAATCAGGTTTTATTCCTAAAGTTTCCCTTTTTCATTGGGCATCTACAAAATTGTTTGTGCTTGCACACATATTGTGATTGATAAAGTCCTTAAATTAAAACAGCATGTTATATGACCTGGGGAGTAATGTGTAATTATAATAAAGTGACTATTCTAAATTTATTGAGACTAATTGCAGCATTTTCTTATATTTACCATTTAAATTATAAATTTTACATGACTTAATAAAAGATTTATCCTCAATTTGATAAATGTGTCTGCAGATTCCTCTTTCACCCCACAAGTGCATTTTCAGAATTATCATTAGTGTTTTTTTAATGCAAAAAAATCACTTTGCTGTTTCTTAATTTTTTTAAAAAAATGTATAGTAATACTGAATGCATTTTTCAATACAAACTCTCTTCCAAGTCAGAAAATTCATAATTGGGACTGCAAATATCTTTACTTACTTTATAGATTACTCCACAAAAACTTTTCTTTTCGTAACTTCACAAAAGTTTCATAAAATTTATTTAATTGTGTAATGTGCATCTTTATAATAACTTTTTGGACAATTTCCTTAAGTATTTGAATTATTAGATACATGTTACTTCCTGTCTATGCAAGTTCAGTTCAATATATTATATGTATTTATGTGTTTTGTATTATTATGTTAAATTATTTTAACTTAATTAAAATCACTATAACATTGTATTATATTATCATCTTATTCTAATGTATTCTATAAAATATTACTACAAAACATTAAAGTAATAATGCTTTATATTTTATGAAAACATATTTATATAAATTTAAAAATATTTTTTCCATATATATTTCATTACTATCTCTTTTTGACAATTTTATTGCAAATTTATTCCTTTGTGATTGATTAAAAAAAAAACCTAATTTTTGCTTTGTATTCATTTTTAGAGATTAATAAAACATGCTATTTATTTCATTAGTTACATTATGTTTTAAGTAGTGAGGATTTCTAAAAGCAGAGTTTTAAAAATTAAAATCTGCAATCAGTGTAGATAATTTTTAGCGTACATTCAGATTCCACCCAAACAAATTTGCATCATTCTGGTTTGGATAAATTAGAATTAAAGAAATTCTATTTGTAATATGCATAAATATAATCACAATCAATTATATGGAAATAAATCATTACCTTTGGCATTTTTCCCCTTCCAGTTTCACAAGAGAATTATGAGAATGAGAGTTTTTTTTCAGCCTTTAATTTCATAGCTATTACTATATTAAAAAAAAAAAATCTTATCTCTTTATGATGAAAGGGCAATTGTCTAATTTCAATTATCCTTTTATCTTCTATCTTAAATGTTAAGAGGAATTAAACATTTCACTCCTGCTCAGTCATCATTTCCATATTCTTTGAGTTCTATTATTCATCTTTGAATCTGCCTAAGATTTTCAAAACTTTATATATTTTTTGCCTATTCAAACCTGATGAGAACTGCTTAAGTTATTTTGGTCAAAAGTTAACATGTCAAAGCTTCATATAAATTTTTGGTTTAAGATTCAAAAAATTATTATTTATTAAAATTTTTAGAATTTTTTTCTTCTGAAGTCTTAACTTGAAAATCATTACTTTTTGCAAGAGGCCAGTAAAATAAATCTACCCAAAATCAGTAAAAATATCTGGTTTTATCGATTTATGTTCATTATTTTGTTGGTACTATTAAACATCTCTGCGTAACAGTTTATCCTGATCAAATGTGAATCTATCTTTCATTACTTACTGAAAAATTAAAAATATTTTTTCAGCTTGTATGTGCAGCATTTGGAGCTGCAGGGTAGCATTGTATATCTTTATTGAATGCTGTTTTTATTGGGATATCTTAAAAAGGAATTTCAGAAGTTGGAAATTAATGCAGGTAAGGTTTGAAATTTACTTTTAAATGTATTATGTTTCACATGCATCTTATCTAAAAGCCTTATAGTGCATCTTTCTAAAAATTTTCAAAATCCAATTCTATTGCAGTATTGATTGGAAGGACATCAAACTTTTATTGGGAAAGTGTACTTCATAAATATTTCAATTCCACTATTCTAACATGACCAATTATTCGACAGCATTTTGGCATTGGCTGGAATGAATATTCTCCAGCTTACCAAACAATTTTCAACTGTCTCATAGGGTTCAGACTTAATAAATTTAATATCAACAAAAAGCATTTGGATCACTTTTAAACTGTCTGAAGTACCTAAACTGAAGTTTATAAATATTTGCAGAATGGGAAAAACTTTTAATTATTACATTGATTTCTCTGTTTCTCATCATTCAAATACCTTACACATTTCTGGTATTTCCCAATGATTGTATGGATTTAAAATTATAATTTTTTTAAAAAGAACTATGCTGTTTCAGTAAAGTTATGAAAAAAAAATAATGACAATGTCAATGATGTACCACATCATGTTTTTACATTGTTTGCTTAACCATATTTTCATTTCAATTTAATCTATATTTATAAGTTATTATGTGTAATTTTTCTTGCTCTAAGTATAGGTCACTGTAAATATTCTGTGATTTAAAGCAGTTATATCCAGTATAAAAAACATATAAATATAGCAATTTTGTTACTGAATCTTTTTGATTTTGATTAACAATTCTATTTTTTTGTTGAGTGAGCTTTACACAGTATAAAATATCTATGGTAGCCTGATGGCAGAATCTTAGCATCAGAATCTAAGGATTGCAAATTCAATATTCACCTCTATGAACCTGTTGGCATCAAATGCACTAGAATAAAATATTCTTTTGTTGTGTTTGGTATGTAAGCTTGGAGTCAGCTGCACAAACTCAGGTGCCACCAAAAAATTACGAATTCCGCTTCATAGTAAACCTCAAGTTATCAAGAAATGGAACGTTGATCTAAGTAAACTAAAATTAATTTACAAGGCATGATTAATTTTCAAAGTGGCAATTACTAGCCTTCATTATTATATCTTTCCAATAAATTGTCTAATGCTTGCATATATATTCAATTAAAACTGTCTTATAGAAAGCTAAGGTTCTTATTAATGATTTATTTTTAGAAAATTAAAACATTTTATTTATTTATTTATTACTAAAACTGAATTTTTTTTATATTTAACCATTCTTTTTGCTTATTGAGTATAAAGTTGTTAATAATGGGATTTAATTACTTGAATTTCTTGTCATTCATTTAAGTACATTAAACTTAATGATATTCTGATTGGAATTATGGTTATATTATCAACTAATGTTATTACGCTATCTTTTTTTGTGTAATTAGTTTTTTTTAATGATTACCACCTTTTGTATATATGCAGGTACTAAAAAGAAGACGAAAAATTATTCTAGGGCATACCCCAAGTGCTGATCTTGGATTTATCACATCACCAGAACCTAAAAGGAGGATATATAAATTAGTTGAATCAGGTGTAAAAGAGGATGCCAGATTGTTATTTTATGGAAGGAAGCATTGTAGTTCTATGTTTTGAAAAAGAAAACTTTGTATGGCCCAACTATTCTTTCTGATATGAAGGTACTGGAAAGTTCTTGTTTGATTTCCATTTTTATCAAACTTACAAGAAATGAAATATATTTTACACATGTAGGATTTCTTGAAACTTCAATAGATACACACACAAAAAAATTAAAATTAAATAGAAATTATTTCTGTTTCACATATCATATTGATATTTTGAGGTAATGTGAAATTGTTAATCAAAAGCTACCAAACAAAACATTGCAATATTTGCTATAGATTTATGTCTAGACCTTTCCTGTATTTTATAAAAGTAATGTTATAATGGCCTTTTAGTTACTTATTTATTTATTACATTTAACTTGTAATTGTTGGCTACTTATTTTGTATTATGAAGTTACTTTAGAAATATTTATAATTTTTTCAGTTCATTGAACATGTTAAAAAAGTGGTTATAAAATTATTATCCATAATTTTTGTTGTTAATAAATATTTCTTCATTAAAGAAAGGCAAAGTAATTATGATTTTAATTTAAAAACTGCAATTTCAAATGCTGTTTCAAAGTTTTATTTCCTAGATTTATGCATAAGGTAGTTTTAAAAGTTAATTCTAATACATGGCTAATTTCATTCATATTAATGTTGTTTTTTTTTAAGCATTATTTAAAAAAAAAGGCTTTAAGGAAGTTTTATACCCTAGATTTATGCATAAGGAAGTTTTAAAAGCTCCTAATTCTAATGCATGGCTAATTTCATTCATATTAATGTTGTTGTTTTCTAAACCTTATCTAAAAAATTAGGCTTTAAGGAAGTTTACTCACAAAAGAAAGGGTCATTTATTAGACTTCAGATAATAGAAAACCATCTAATCTCTACATTTCATCAAGATTTTTCCTGTATTTTCCCCAAGTTGAAAAATTATACTTTCCTATATACTAATATACATTCATTTGCTATTTGAAATTTTATTTAGTTTTGTTTAAACTGTTTTTGTTTAAACTTATTTTGCTGTTTCTCCATTACTCATTTCTTTAGTAGTAGTGGGATAATTTATAAAAGCTAGATACTATAAATATATTTAGTGTAGCAGGAGGTGTTTGGTATAATCGAGTAAAAGATTAGGGGGGGTCTAATTTATTTCCACCCACCCACATATATAACAAAACATGGACGATGAACACACATAATACCGATTTAAATATGGGTAACAAAGAGCAAGTGATGCTTGCTTTCACCAGTTTCACATCTAAATTCTGCTTGAAGCGTTTACAATAAAAAGCTCAAGTGTACTATCTATTTTCATTACTATACTAAGAATACTAATAAATATAATACTAAGAATAAAACAAAAATTGCAAACAATAAAATCACATAAACATTTAGTGATGTAAAATTTATTTTTATATACTTAATTTTTAAAACTTTTTTAATTAGAAAAATATTTATTTTTGGATAAAATTATTTGATTTTGTAAGACTAAACAAGTATGTGAAATAAGAAAATACAGTCCTATCAATGTTTTTTTGAGTTAAAAGTGTTGCATTGCTGAAAAAGTTTAAATTCTGTCTTCATTCTGCTCTTTGAACCAGTATTATTTAAAATTTAGTAGACTAATGTACATTTTATCTGTATCATCCTTTGTGCTGAAGCTAAATGATGAAGATCTCGCCTCATTTCCTCCTAAAAAAACACAAACATTTTTTTTTTTCAGTTTTTCCTGAAGGTTCTTTAACTTACACTCTTTTACTGATTCTAAAGTCTGACTTTTATCTCATGTTATATATAAGTATTTCAAAGCCGCCTTGATCAGCAGATGCTTTAGTGCCTTCTTTTTGTTAAGGTCTTGAATTGGGGATTTCTGTCATTATACTGAACCGAGTATGAGTTATTATACCAACACTAGTTACAAAATTCAAGTAACAAATATGTTAATATAAAATACCTAATAGTTTGTTATATGGTTAGTGGATTTTAGGTTTATGGGAAGAAATTTTACAGCATTATTATTTTATTGTCTAGTGAATATTAGAAGCTCCATAATTTTATTTTATAATACTTTGGTCTATTAATGATTTTAAATACTAATGGTGATTGGTTGAATACCGTTAACTATTTATATATATTTCTTATTAATTTTGAAACTGATAATAATGAAAATATATATTTGTAATTGTTATTAATTTCTTAATATAGTCGAGTATAGAATGTTACCGAGGTGAGATATTTGATTCTGTTTTATTAACAATCTCTGCAGATACCATTGATGCAGCTTATTCTAATTCATATTGAAATAGTAAAATGTGGAGGCAATGTTTACTACAAATGGAATTAAAGAGAGGAAGTTTGTGACAAAGATCAGTGCTGGTCAAGTAAGAAAAATTCAACATAATTTTATTTAAGTAAATGATAATTGCCCATTCTTCCTTATACTTTATTCTGTTTTTTTAAACCATATGATTATATTATTTAATTTTGTAGAAAATTATTTCTCTTGGTTATACATTTGTTCCCCTTAAAAATAATGCTTCTGAGAGCTAATAATTTATATTTTGAGCAAGAATGGAAAATGAGTTTTAATTAAAAATTGTTCTGACATTTTTCCTTTCCTTATCTGAAAAAAAAAATGAATATAGAAGACTTCATAATAAAGCAACTACCTTTTACTTTAATATCTTGAAAAAATATAATTATTTATTAATGCTGCAAAACATTCATATAATTTTAAAACACAAAATCAAATTCTTTATGTATGATAAATAATAAGATGCTGTGTAATAAAGGAAAAAGTTGATCAGCATCTCTTGGGATTGTGGTATTGAAAAACAAGATAGTGTAGAATGCAGCATCCTAAATACAAGAAATAATTGCTTGTATTTTAACTGATTAATATCTTCCTAGTAACTTAATATGCTAGTTGTTTCTGGTGATAGTTTCCCTGTTGTATTATGAATTTTAATATAGTCATGCCAATCAATTTTGATAAACATTATTTTACAACAGTAGAAAATGTAAATTTAAATTATAATTTCAAACTAAAATATTTAATTCTGATTAATTAACTATGCATGTGAAGTGGGAAATTGATCCTGTTAGGAATCTAAGAGTTCTGTTACAATTCCATTTTGCAATACAGTTGACTCACTGAAACTAATGCAATCCAAACTTGAACAGATAAACAAAATTGTTATGTTATGCTTATAATTTTTTTATGCTGCATATTACCATGCTACTTACAATGTACATTTCCATTTTTAAAAGTCCTCGTTTAATATAACTCGGAAACAAACAGAAAAAAATAAAAATAATTCCTGTAGTGTTACACCATTTTTGTTAGATGTTGCCCTTTCGTGCTGTCAATATACATTTAAAAAAATGTCAATTGAATGCATAATTTTCTTCTAAATTATATAGCATTTGTCTATCATCTGTCTTTTTTTCTTTTTTTCCATATCTGTAATCATATAAACAGCAACTTCTTCCTGTTCATCTGCCCAAGAATACTTTTTTCTATAAAATTTCATAAAAGATTTTTTGGCAACTAGATTCAAGAGAAAATTGGTTTAGTACAATATCTCTAAAAAATAAACAATTAGACAAGTGACCATTAATGATGTATCCAAGTTTTATGGATTTTCATATGAAATAAAAAGTGGCAAAATAAGGCTAGTGATTGGGGCTTGGTGTCTTTTTTTTTTGGGGGGGGGGGTTACTAATTGTTTATGAAAATCTATCAATTGATTATATTATGATATCAAATTATCGCATTATCTAAGTAAATGGGGGTAATTTACTTTGCCTATGAGGATTAATTACTTAATTAGCTTACATTTGATTTTAAAAATTTATACATATTTAGACAAACTATTGACTTTCTCTGCAGGTTGCTGTGAATGGGCTAATATCTGTGCCTCTTCCTATGTTCTCATTTACTGGTTCCAAAGGATCTTTCTTAAATGTTGCCAATTTCTATGGAAAAGCTGTAAGTTTGAAAAATATTTTTTAATTTACAAATTTTACGCAAAATAATGCTTTTTTACTGCTGACAAAAATTGTTATCTTTTTATAGTTATCCACCCAAACACCCACACAAAAAAAATGTTTATTCAGTTGTTTTTAGAAATAATTATGTATTTTGGCCTTAATATTGAGAATTTTCATAAGTAAGCTTATAATGTTTTTCCATTTACCTGTTTTTCCCTTTATAACACAATTATCAACTTTATATTTTACCTTTTAAGTCAAATTTAAAATTTTTTGCTTTTGGTCTACAATTAAAACTTTACATCACCACATTTTTAAAGAATATATTTCCACATAGCTAATAAGGTTTAATAACTAGGTATAATTTTCTGCAATTTAATCATTTAGCTTTAGTTGAATGGTAATGAAAAGTATAAGATCATCACTATAAAATAAGTTTTGAAGCTATCTTCTATTAGAGAATTCTTAGTTATAACACAAAAAATTAATAAAAGGAATTTTATAATATAAAAGGAGGTTATAAAAGGAATTTGTAAGCCTAATTTGTAATGCTATTTGAAAATAAAAGATCAATCAATTCCTTACTTTAAATCTGATAATGTTAAACATTAGTGATCAAATTAAAGGAATATGTGTGTGTGCATTTGAATAAAAAGCCCAGAAATAATGCATTTTGATAATTTGAAAAAAATTATAACTCGAACCGTGATTATGCTTTGTAATATATCTTCTTTATATATATATATATAAAATTCTTCTGTGCGTGTGTATGTGACGGAACTCCTCCTAAACGACTGGTCCGATTTTGATTAAATTTTTTGTGTGTGTTCAAGCGGATTCGAGAATGGTTTAGATTCACAATTCAGTCCACTACAAATTGCAGAATTTTAATTATTAATTAAAAACTAACTTTCCCGCCAAAATAACTTCCTTCCCCCATCACGAAATGAGTAAGGTTTTAGGTGTTTTTTTTTCTAACAGCGATGAGGTTAGGCTTAACATGTTTCCGATCGATTATTTCAAACGATTTTTTTATTTTCATCGCATTTATTGCATTTAAAATTAAGCATCGTAAATTAATCGGCCTTTAAGGTTCATTCTGATGTACTTTTGAATTAAAATAAAACAGAATAAAGGAAATTAAAAATTTCTAATCTGTCCAACTCATGTAGGAAAAAAAAATGCATTTTCTGTTGATGAAGTTTAACGCATGCGCATTTTGTTGAGCACTTGATTTAAACGGAGACAAAACTATTGGTTTGCTGTTTAGTTTTACTTCGGATACACGCTGTTAAAAGGTTAGTTATGTTGCTTTTATAATTAAGTAGTATTTCTGTTAGTTATATATTTTTAAGTACATCTTTTGGTTAAAATGGTCATTAGTGTGCCCCCGAGTTTGTCGCCAATATGGCAACCCAATACAAAGCTCTTTGTAGTAACCCTAATGATGTTTTGTTTACTTCTTTCTACAATGGTTGAGTTGTATATGAGCTTCAACTCTTTTCTGAAAACTTTAATTAAAAATAATATCAATTAAATATTTTATTTTTGATCTGTATTATAATTCAGATTTTTTGTATAGTTAATAAGAAGTTTCAATTATATTTTTAATGCGATTATAAAATATTTATTCCTTTACTCATTTTAATTCTCAGTATGCGATTTCACAAAATCGTCTGCTTTACTTCTTTACGAAGTCGTCTGGTTTCTTTCTTTAAAAACCGTCTACAATAGAACTATTCGCATTTCTCGTTATTCTTTTAAAGCTCTGTCGTTTGTTTTCTTCGCTAGTTATTTTTTCGGCGTTTATTCAAGAGTGGATGACAGGTCAGTGGTCATTTCGAACCAGATAAATGGATGAAGGGTGATTGGAATATTTTTTATAACCAATTAAATACTTCAAGTTTGTACATTATGTCTTTAAAATTTCCTATTAAATCCATTCTTTTTGCATCTTTGTCTTCCTCAATAATTTATTATTTACTGTTCATGTTATCCGAACATTCCTTATGTTCAATGTGCTAGCGAAGCTACTAGTTTCCCGCTCCCGGGCATAGCGAAGCCGTAGGATGTTTTTTTAAGTTAAAAAATTCTGCCCGGTGCCTTCAACAGATGCCGGAGGCATCTGTTGAAGGCATCGGGCCTGAAAAAATAATAATAAAAAGACAATGCTTATCGATTAAAAAAATCATCATTATATTGCGAAAAGTCGTAACCGTCACTAACCCTTAAAAGTGTTTGTTTACAGTGTCCGCCATCTTTATTGGCGACTTGGCATCCTTGGCGCAGCAAGGGGCACACTATAAGTAACCTTTACCCATCTTTTTTTAAAGTTATTTTAAGTCGCAGTAATAAGTAATTGCCAAATGAATAAGGCTTCGGTTTTTTTCCCCATGCTAACAATGTTCGGCTTAACATGTTTTCAAGATTCTGTTTATATTCTATTAAAATTTTTGCTGCAAATTAAATCCAGAAAAATGTAATTTTCAGCAAAAGATTCTTTGAAATGAAATAAATATATATATTTTTCTAAAAAAAGTAAACGCAGGTGCGATCGTAGTTTAATAGGAAAACCATAAAGTTGCCATCTTTGGCAAATTATCACCCATTTGGCGAAGAAGGGGGTTATACTACTAATCACCAGTATTTTTAGCTTTTCCTCAAAATGAAATTTTGTGATGCTTATCAAAATTTCAAATACTCTATGCATTCTACTTTTAATTACAACTCTGGAACTTTATGTATTTATATTTTTTTTTATTGAAGACCGCTCCCCTCAAGGCTCAGCTCCCGTATACGGCCTTCGCCAAATTGGCGAGAAATTAGGCGATAAAGGGAAAATCACATTTCGAATAAATTCAAGCATACAAAATATTATGAAAATTTCAAAACAATATTTGTGTCTACTAATAAAGATTTACAAATTGGTCGTTGGGTCCGGATTTGAATGAATACTCTGCATGAATTAAACAATTTTGCTTCCTTGAAGGTGATTTATAAAATTAATAATATAGATACTGTGAAATAGAAAACTTTATTTTGCAAAAAATACATTTAAATATACATTGACAGTTCAAAAACATAATTGAAATAAATTAAATTTGTTAAATATTCATATTTATTAAAATAATTGTTTATTTTATGAAATATATACATCTATAAATTTAAAATATTTTTGTAAGAGTTCTCAAAGAATATAAAGGATTATATTCTTAGAAAAAGATTATATATACTTCTCTTAAAGGATTATATATACTATTGGTGAAACCAAACCAACTCTTTTTTTTCATCAAAAAAATGTTCAAATAAAAATTACTTTCTTAATAGCATTTCATTAGCCACAAAGATTAATTTATATTCATATAACATTTTTAAACTATATATGCAGCCATAAACAAATATAATAAAAAATTTGAAGCTAATCACAATTCGCCTGTTTCATAAATTATGAGGTCATGTTTTTCTTCTAATTTGAAGTGTACTGATTTTTTTTGAATTTTTTTCATATTCATTGTTATTATATGATAACAATATGAAACATGCTTCTAAGATATAATTTATTTTATATATATTTTTTAAGTACATCTTTTTTTAAAGTTGTTTTTAGTTGTAGTCATAAGTAATCACCAAATGAATAAGTCTTCAGTTTTTTTCTTCCCATGCTAACAATGTTCGACTTAACATGCTTTCAAGATTCTGTTAATATTCTTTTGAAATTTTTGCTGCAAATTAAATCCAGATAAATGTAATTTTCAGCACATGATTCTTTGAAATGAAATAAATAAATATATTTTCTAAAAAAGTAAATGCAAAATAAAGTTTTCTATTTCACAGTATCTATATTATTAATTCTATAAATCAACTTTATGAAAGCAAAATTGTTTAATTCATGAAGAGTATTCATTCAAATCCAGACCCAATGGTCAATTTATAAATTCGCATTAATAGACACAAATATTGTATTGTTTTGAAATTTTCATGATATTTTGCATGCTTGAATTTATTCAAAATGTGATTTTCCCTTTAAAACTTGATATTATTGACTTTTTTTTTTTTTGAAATTTTTTTAAAAAATCAATGCAATAATATTACTTGAGGTCTTCAATAAAAAAAATATAAGTTACATAATTCATCTATAAATGCAAATTATATTATTATATGTTCATAAAGCATAAGAGAAAAGTTTCAGAGTTGTAACTAAAAGTAGAATACATAGAGTATTTGAAATTTTGAAGAGCATCCCAAAATTTCATTTTGAGGAAAAGCTAAAAATACATTTAAATGTACATTTACAGGCCAAAACATAATTGAAAGAAATTAATTTGTTAAATATTCATATTTATTAAAATAATTGGTTAATTTATGAAGTATATACATCTATAAATTTAAAATATTTTTGTAAGAGTTCTCAAAGAATATAAAGGAAATACTATTGGTGGAACCAAACCAACTCCTTTTTTTCATCAAAAAAAAAGTTCAAATAAAAATTAGACTTTCTTAATAGCATTTCATTAGCCCCAAAGATTAATTTATATTCATATAAAAATTTTAAACTATATATGCAGCCATAAACAAGTATAATAAAAAATTTGAAGCAAATCAAAATTCACCTGTTTTATAAATTATGAGCTCATTTTTTTCTTCTAATTTGACATGTACTGATTTTTTTGAATTTTTTTTTCATATTCATTGTTTTTATATGATAACAATATGATACATGCTTATAAGATACAATTTATTTTATACAATGTACTTTTTTTTCAGAGTTATAATAAAACAGCAATCAAATTTTGATATATTTTCTTAGTGGAGACAAGAAGGCCTCTATAACTTCATTGTTCACTTCAAAGGTGTTTTTTTTTAATGTAAGTTCCCTTTCAGCAGTAAATACAGAACAAAATTCTTTACCATATTTAGCACTTAATACACACATTTTTGATGAAAAAAAAAAACTTGCTTGAGGAATTTGAAGAAATTTTTCCTGACATTCATGACAAAGAATATTCTTCAAAAAAGAATACTAAAGTGATTGCACAAAACAATGTAACTATTATATAACATTTTTTGATGATGAATTCACTATTTCAGGTTTATTGCAGTTGGTAGAAGCTTCCAAAATGTCATTAGAATTGCTTGGTTATGAATCAAAGGATTTCTTTGTCCATCAGATCTTAACATTTTCAGACTTTGTCTGCTTTTATTTGAACATCCTTTAGGCCTTCGGTAATGAAAACTAATATAAAAAAATGTTTAAAACAAAATTTAGAAAGAAAAAAAATGTAATTAAAAGTAATTTTCAATTTTAACTCAGAATAGAACGGTTTTTGTATCTAATTTCAAAGGAACCGAAACGAGCCATTCGAATATGAAATGTATGAGGAATGAATGAACAAACCAAAACAAACAACAAAGATAGAAGTTTTTAACATCTGCCAAAGCAAAAACAACACCTTAAAATCAGAATTACACATAATGCTCACTAGCAGTGTTTGGAGGAAAACGAAACTGTTTTTACTGCAGCTGTCCAAATGGAAACAAGTGGGTGTGGCATCCTAATAACAATTAAAAAAAATGCTGATATTGAGCAAACGAATTAATATATCATAATAATTTTTTCCCAAACGATAGCTTACAGTTTAAATATACATCAAATATCAAAATAAAGATATTGCAAATTTCATCGATTTTTTT
>JAOUZG010011738.1:0-11898 GCA_026289955.1 Argiope argentata | reverse complement strand
TTGTTTATATAAGTTCACATTTTGAAAAAATGTAAAAAATATTTTTTAATAAAAGTTACTCAATAGAACTACCATTTATTCTTTTATGTTAACGCATTTTTTTGTAAAAAAGGTGAATTTTTTTCCATTTGTTTGATATACAAATATGATGTAGAAATTACTAAAAATTAACTTGACAGTTAAGATTAAAAACTGGAATAAATTTAATTCAGATTACATTCATGGTATAAACAGAATTTACTTAGAAGGGAACCTCAAATTAAATTAGCGCCTGTAGCCTTGAGTTGTCGAAAACCGTCACTAATCATAACATAACAATCTTTCCCAACACAGAAATACGTTACTAAATCCTTAAAATGAAGCAGTTTCGCCTTATTTGAGGTTAAAGCATTTGGGAATACTTACTTTTGCTGGGGACGGTCTCCGAAGGTTGTCGCCAAGTAGTAATCAAAGCGAGCGATGGCTCCCATTCGTCTCCTCCCTGTGCGTGTTACGATCCGTTAATCTATTGGAATTGAAGCGGTTCTTTTGCTCCCCTTTGGCATAAAGTTCCATTGTGCAATGAAACCTCAGTATTATTAAAAAGAACATTAATGAAAATGAATAATAAAAGTTTATTTATATGCTAATTATTAAATTAATTATTCATATCCGTACTTGCATTGATCTTTAAAACCTATTTACAGATAATCAAAATGTCAAATGCTAGAAAGGATTTTCTTCAATATATTAGTTTTCGTCGGAAACATTAAAATTTATTTATTGTTCTTGTTCACAAAAACAGTCATTATTTTTTCAAAATTTTGAAAAGAGGCTTTGAAAATTTTAGCTGCACCGTAAGTCGTATTAGATAACTTTTATACCTTTTAAGGCTCTCATTTTTGTCTTTTATTACTCAAAAAAGATTTTTTTCAATCCATTTTCTTTCATAATTTAGTAACAGGAAAAATCATTTATATATTCACTGTACGTCTGTTCAATCAGCATTTCTTGCTTTTTAAACCGTTTTTGTCCAAACAAAAGAATGGAGATCCCTATGGCAAGGGGGAAATGACTCAGCCAAATGATGTTTTCTTGAAAGGAGGGCAAAGTGTTCTATGAACGTCAATCTCTTATAATTAGTGACACATCGTTCTACTCTGAACTTCAAAACGGATAATATTAAGTTATATTCTGATCACATTAAAAAGAATGTTTTGTGTACATTCTAATACATTATTTTGGGGCCAGAAGAGGGTGATAACATAAAGTGAATATTAATATTAGCCGTGATCTCTTTAAAAAGCTTTAATTGTTAATTTTTCGAGAAAAGAAATAAAACAGAAAGGTTTATTTGAGTTTTATTGTCGATTTAATGTTTTAAAATTATTCAAAAGTGCAAGATTATTTCAGAAATTAAAATTTTTGACTCTAATCCCTTCTTATCAGTTTAATTTTATTTATATATTACAGCAGTCCTCCATCCTCCAATATTACTAATTTGGAATTTATGAAAAACTTCTCTTGAAAGAATCTCAAACTGAAATAGCTTATGAATCAATTGAGCCAATTAAACACAACCAGATACTTTGACTTCCTTAAGAACTGAGATATAATAATTATGTAAGATCATTAAAAAATTTTTGAAAAAGTAAGTTTAAAAATTATTTAAGAAACTGTTGATGTAGAGCATATAAATTTCATGAAATTCAAAGAAATTTTTTCCATTAACGAAAAAGTTAACCATTAATGGAAATAAAGGAGTTATACATTGGCGAAATAAGTAAAATAATTAGTCTTATTATTTACCATTTTTTCACTAAGTTCCTCATCTTATTGTGGGATTAACTTGGTTAATTTTCTGAAGCTTTTAGAAGAATTTACAATTGTTGCTTGGTTTGTTAGTTTCATATTTTATTTCAAAAAACTCTTTCAATCAGAAATCTCTTTAATTCAATTCGAAAATATTAAAAATTGAAAAATTTCCTTTAATTCCCAAGAAGATTTTGTTTTATTTATGACTTTTTGTTTGCGGGGGGGGGAGGTTCCTTATTTCAACTTACGTTTTTATCTCAGGCTTACATGAAATTACTTATTAATGAACTGACCGTTTAGAAGCAGGCTTGATCTATTAAATTTTTTTTTGTAAGACAACGTTTTCATGCATTGATTAAATGACATTAAAGAAGGAAACTTTTTTGAAAACCTCCAAAACATCCAGGCTTTTTAAAGTTATACGAAGTTTATTTTTGGACATTCACTGAACTTTTATAGCACAATGGAACAGACAATGTTAAAATTCCTTTATTAAAAAAAACTTGTACTTATTAGTAATAATTGCATGGCCATAAAAATACTTCACAATATTTTTCAATTATTAGTTTTTTAAAAAAACAAATGTATTTTCTTATACCTTGAGTAAACAAAAATTATAAATATTCTAGGCTTCAGTTTCTGGTCCCAAAAAATTCTATCAACAGATTTTATCAAACTATTATTTGTTGACGATCCTGTAAAAAGACCATATTTAATACTTCTATTCATTGATATAAAAACTTTAGCAATTATGCAGAAAATAAGAAAGATAGTTATTAATTTCTATAAATTTTTATACAGAATTTATTTTCTCATAAAAATGCAAAACCACATGATTTAAACAAATGTAACTTGTTTCTCCTAATTTTATGCAAATATTTAGGCCCCTTCCTTCCATTTATTCATTTCAGTCATCTAATATATTCAGATCTCCATATTTATTAAGATTTAGAGCAGCATTCGACAACGTCTAGATATATTTTGTCATTGAAAAGTTTGCACTGTTCCCAATCTGAAGGATACAAGTTTTTTTTTTCTGAATATTTTTGTTTCAACCTTATATATAAACGATGAGCTACACGCGAGAATTGTTTTCTAGATTTTTTCTAGATACAAATTAATAAAATGAATCTCCATTAATCAGATATGTGCAAAGCAAATTCATTCGTGTTTCTTCCCCAAAATATTGCGTCTCTAATAAAAAATTATCATTACAAATATCTTTACTTGAATCCATAACGTTAGAACTTTATGCACTCTTCTAAATTTCCCCTTCATACTCTTTTCCTTAAACTTATAAATTAATTTTTAATTCAAATCATGATGTGGAGTTGCTCCTGATCATTTTGTCACACCATAGAACTCCAAAGCATCACGTCATTTCCGTTTAGTTTTTAAATTAGTTATACTAACGTTCCATTTTAAAGCAACAGAAGGGCTATTTTGGCTCAGATTTCATAATTTTGAAAAGCTGTCAGGTGAAAAGGACGAGACCCGAGCTTGCACAACATCTCCACATTTCGTTAATTTACCTCATGAAATCTCAGTGAAAATATGCGCCAATAGACGACGTAATGATATTGCTGTTGTACGCGTGTGGTTAACGGTTTTGCCTCAAGATCCTCATTTCCGGAGAGCTGTTTCAGCAGTTTGTTTTTGAATGGATTTCTCATGATTGGAATAATTATTTGATAATTCAATTTTTTCAGTAAAAGTGAGATTGCCTCACACTCATAGCAGAATTAAAGTGTTGCACAGAAAAGACCACACTGAAATAGACGATGAACTGTCTATAAGCTGCACAATCCACAATGCTTTGTTATGGCACAGTTTGGCTCCTGTATTCATTGGCAACCCAGAAAATTTCTATACTGAAGTCACTCATTCCTTTCCCACTGGCCGGAAATGATGTTTCGATTTCGGCAATGACCGTTTATGTTCGTACTGTTCCATGTGAACTGCAATCGTATCAAAATGTCTTCATATATAACCATGTCTCGTTTTTATTTCAACACTTGCTGTGTCTATTTTTGTATAGTGTTTTAAGTTTAAAAAACAATTTTTTCCCTTCTTTGTTTAGTTTTCCTTATTGATTCTTAATCACTCGTTTTCCAATAACTGTATTCTATTTGTACATGTAGACTTGCTATTCGAATACTCTTACGTCTAAAGTTTCAGTTTAGTATGTTTATTCTTATTCTCATTATTTAATTGTAATAAATATATAGACTAAATATAATTTCAGTATGCAGGTTAGATATACATGCAAAAGCTAAATGACATTTTGTTTACTACAAATACTTCAATTCGATACTCCTGTTCGATCTGAAAAGACTTTGGATCAGCTAAACATTCCGCCTTTTTCGGTTGTTCTAATTTTTTTTTGTAAAAATTTTGTTAATTAAATGTAAACTTTTGGCTTTCAATTTTAATAGAGCATTGAATAACTCTGCGTTTGTGACTTATGGCACTTTGCAAGTCGGCTAACAGTTATCTTCCAGCGATTTAAGTCGAGTGAGGGACTCTTTTTCTCTTCAGATGCGGCAACTAGGGCCGAGAGTACTGCTTAGCTATTTCATGCGCCACATAATAACGATGAGTAATTATTCATAATAATTTTTGGAGACACTTATTAAATTAGTATGAAAATGTAGACTAAAGAAGAAGAAAAAACATTTCATTGACAAATCGCATGCACTTCCAGGTGAGCATCAAACACACACGCAAAGGTGAAACAAATGACTGACAAGAATGTATTCGCTGCCTGTTGAATATCTCATTTATTTTAAATCAACAAGCATTGAAAAATCATTAAAAAGGAAATGGAGAAAACAACCATAAAAACATCATCTTCGAATCTATTAAAAGCTAACTATAAACTTAAAAAAAGTTACAAAAGCACTAAAAGAGCAAAACCATAATATAATCGATAACGAAAATTTTTTGCTGTATTGGGGAGTAGTTCAATGCTTAATCCTAAATGATGTAAAAGCATTTTTTTAGGAATTAAAAATTTTGTTCGTACTGTTGATTTCAGTATGCCACTTGATATTTTTAAATTTTTGCGAAATCTTGTCATAAATTTCACGAGATTCCCGAATTCGTAATTAATAGCACCCATAGTTGAAATTCGACAAATATTTTTTTTAAAAAAACTTTTAAGCATAATTATATATTCTAAAATAAGCTTTTGACCACTGCACCGACTTGAATAAGACTCTAAAGCTTGTTATAACAGCGTAACCGATCATATAATGGATGACTTCATAAATAAAAACATTGAATGGCAAAATTATTACAAAAACTGACTGTGCCAAGTATCATACAAATAAAAATATGCTCTATCTGCATTACAAAATTGAATATGTTTAGTTTGCACTTTCTTTACATTGTCTACATTATCTTTACGGTAAAGATGAGAGTGCAGCAATTAACAATGATTTAAGACTAAAGAATCTGAATAAAAAAATTAAAATCTTCCATTTACGGAAATAAAAGTTTTCTAATACATATTTTCACATGGGCTTTAGTTTTTAATTATTAGAAGAGGAGAGTAGAATCCAAAGTATCTGAACGGTCAGAGAATAATATCAATAATATTGGGGGTTAAATTAGTAGTAAAAAATCCATATTTTAAACTTTTGCACTTTGAAAAGTTAATTCTATGCATAATTATACTACTAATATAAAGAATCTTTTATTTTTTGAAAAAATAAGAATATTAAATTCAATTTTTCAAAAAAGTATCAGCATGTTCTTGCCACACAATTTGAATTTTTAATAATCGAAAAAATAAATTTCAAACTGGTATACCTTTTTGAACGGTACTCTAGTGTCATTGTACTGCAAAAGTGCAAAAGATATTTGTTAAAAGTAGAAAAGTAAAACAAAGTGCTAAATGCTTTTCACGCTACTAACCTGACTTTCTATCGTTAGTAAGAAGCATCAAACAGAAGATTGTTGCGATATTTTTTCACATTTTTCTTAAAAAATTGAGCTATCTACTCCATGTCTGTATATATAGAAATTTGTATTTTAATTCTTGAAGAATAAAATTCAATTTTCATGCATAAGGATTCGGACATGTATAAGAATTTAAGCGTTTACTTCGAAAGTTTCTTCAGATCTTAACCCACTCAGAGGCAGATTTATTTGAAAACTGTTTCATAGCTTCACGCACGATTTCCTGGATGAATTTTACTAGCTTTAATTGAATCTTCTGAAAACTGAAAATTTCTGGAAGTTATTTGAAGTCTTCGTAGTGAGCTGCATATTTGAGTTTAATGCAATTGAAATAGAACAGAATCATTTAACAAATACGATCTATAATTAAGGACATGTGAACATTTATAATGAAAAAATCCCAACTAACTTTAATTCTTCTTGCTCCATAAATATTTTTGAACCATCATGCTGACATTCATTTGAATAAAGTGATTTCCGACTGCAATCCTTTTGAATTCTTTTCTAATTTAGATATAAAAAGAAAAAAAAACTTGATCTTACTCCGATCTCTAATCTACAAAATAAATTTCCTCATAACACCCTGATAGTTTTGATGAATTTGTAACTATTTGTTGGAGGTAAAAGAACAAACGTAAGAAGAAACATGATGGTTCTTTTTTTATTTTAAATTAAGGAGAAATTGAAAGGCGAAGATGAGATATTTATCAACTATTCTAAATTGAATTCCTTAAATTCGGTAGTATTTTTTTTCCGAAATATTAAATAATTTATGCTTCAAAACATCTAGTCAGATACTAAAAACACATATCAAATGCATCATTTACGAAATATCTTAAGTTTTCAAAATTAAAAATGACTTTAAACTCTCGTTTCGTTTTAGTTACGGCATCCAGTTTTGAAGCAATGTGTAGACTAGCTAATGCTTGCTAAACGGCATGATTTTGATCAGCGGTCAAATAACGTGGATGACATTTGGACCCAAAGCCACTCTTCAAAATCCAGCTTCCCTCAACCGGAACCATCTCCGATATCGAAGTGGGCAGCTCGCACAAAGAATTTTTGCAAAAGAGAAAAGAATATTTGGATGCATCTGTTTTATAGCAAGTTCATCGCCGAATTGAATTGCAGAATCTAATTCAGTTTAATTGCTTCTCTTCCTCATTCAGTGATATTCACAGCCAATCTCTCGAGAAATACAAAGACGAATATAGAATAGACCCTGCAGGTCTGAATCGCGTTCCGATGGCGCTAGCAATATTTCAGATGGAGCTTCTTCATCCAAATTGTGGGAAGTGGTGGTCAGGTGCTAAAATCTCGACTCGTGAGCAGTGAGGTTTCGGGTTCAAGACCCGATTCCGAAGAAAAGTTATCTTGCAAAGGGGTCTGTTGCACGCTAAATCCGTCAAGGCCAAACGTCCTCCCCCTAATCTAGTATGGTGTGGAGATGGGTGTCCCCACTCAGGTGTCATTCTCTTCATTTGCCTGCAGTTCTAAATTACGAAGTCCGTCCTAAAATAGCTCTAGTGTTGCTTTATAAAGGGATGTTAGTTTAACTAAAGAATTCCGACCCAAATTCCTTGCTCAGGGGTAGACCTTTGTTTCGAACATATTTAAAATGCAACAACAGCATGTACATATCGAATATTTGGTAAAATAAGGTTTTGAACCGGACACCATCCAACCGAATCCTATATTTCGTTACGTGGTCACCACGGACCCTTTAATTTCTCAAGCAAGGCTTCGAAAAGCGGACTGGGAATCCGCGGATAAACATCCTCAAATCACCGAAGAGGATGTCGATTGCAGTGAGCCGGAGCTTATATTATTTTTAACAGAATGAAGCGAAAGACTATTCTGACGTTGTTTTACTTGAAAAGGAATTGAAATGAATTGATGTGAGACTTTACGTAAATAACTGTGGTAGTCACTACATATAAATATTTGTCAGTTAAAACTCATTTCAGATATAGAGCTAGTTTTGAATATACTTCTGTGTTTAAAGCGTCATAGTTTCATTGGTATTGTTTGGAAAGTACTTAATATCGTATCCAGCCTAGATGTATATGTTGTTTGGTAAGAAAAATTTTACTTGTACAGAATGGCGAGTTTCTAGGATTTAATGTTTTGTGCTGAAATATAATTCCGTATTCGACTTTAGATATTTTGGAACTTCTTCTGTAATTGTTTAACTTAAAATTAATTAGAATCGAATACATCCGTGGCGTTTATAACAAAAAATTCCATTCTACTATGATAAATTGAAATGGTTCGTACAATAATGCTACTTTAATTTTCTCTCGTGATACTTATTTTTGTGGGGAGCGATGCTATAAAAGTAGTTGTTACTTCCTGATTATTTTCAAATTGCTATTCGTATTGTTTAGATTCTGTGGAGGCAAATACTATAAAATCTTGTTTTAGATCATACTGCAATTGTATCTACATGTATTTGGAAACGTGCTCAATGGTTTACAACTTGCATTCTCTGAAATGACCAATAGACCCTATCTTATGAATGTCCCAAATGCTTCAGTTTTTAACAAGATCCATTCCTTAATTTGGCTTAATGGATTAAAAGTGCCTTGAAATGTATATTCAAATTTCTTTAGAATTCAAAGCGCAACGACGTACATTTTCGTGACGTGAAATTTGGAGTATTTAACTTATTCTATTCCTATGCATTTTCTCCTGGGATAATGTCTATTTCATGGAGGGATAAATATTAAGATAGGCCTATCTGGATACTTTCTACAAACAAATGTTTGTGCTCATGAGATCTTGGGTGCAAAATTTGGTAGTAACGCAGACCAAGTTCTGCACAGGAGGGCCTTGCATCGTATGCAATTGCTGTTGGAACGTAAATTGATTCTTTTACTCTAGTCCAAGTTAAATTTATTTCCTGAACTTGAAATTCTTTCGGTAAAGCTTGGAGGGTAACTCTTCAAGCAAATGCGGTTGCCATTGAATTTCCTTTAGGTTTAATATTTCTTGCGTACTAAACACGGCAGCATTTTTAATTCTTCTGTTCATATCGTAGATCACCATCACATTTGTATGCGTTAGATTGTCATTGCGGCAGTTGAGGGCCAATTCTTTTTAAACAGTTGATTTCATTCTTATAAACATTTAGAGTGAA
This sequence comes from Argiope argentata, assembly GCA_026289955.1. NCBI lineage: Eukaryota > Metazoa > Arthropoda > Arachnida > Araneae > Araneidae > Argiope > Argiope argentata. The sequence goes on along the minus strand of JAOUZG010011738.1, from coordinate 3,002 downwards.
TATGATTTGCTGAAGTAAAAATATGCTGTGAAATAACTCCATAACGAATAAGACTAGGAAAGTAAGGGTGATTGGAAGGATTAGGGAAAAATGGGAAAGAAGTGAGCAGTCATTTACCCGTAACAGATAATGAAACTAATGACAGTTAAATATTATAAAGACAAAAATGCCCTTGGTGACTAACAAGTGATTTTGGAGAATGATTTGAAGTCGTAAACGCAACAGAATGGATTTAATAATGTGCCTGAAATGAAATTTTAGGCCAGTCCCTTGCGTAAGCACGCAAACTAGGGGTCAATCCGAATGCATTGTGGTTTTTTTGAGATGCTGATTATGAACTTAAGAATTAGTTAGGTTCATATAATAATATAATTTTTATTCTACAAGGATTATAAAAATAGTTTTCTTAAACTAAATTTTTATTTCACGCACAATTTTTCATTAAATCTTCGTCTGTTATTAATCCTTTCCAGTCTAATGCATAGTTTTCGACATCGGTAAACAAAGAAGATGGATTAAAGAAGAAAAACATGGTAACACAAATTCTCCCGATTGGAATGAAATGGGCTTTGCCGTCTTCAAAATACGCTTATTAAAATGGTCCAGGTTTTTGCCTTAGAATGAAGCCTCGTTTGATTTCAAAACAAACTCTAAAATTCGGATTTTAAGATGGTTAAGAGATCAAAATCTCATTTTTATCATGAAAGCAACAAATACGCTTATAATTCGTATGAAAATGTATCCATACGAAATTTGTCCACTTAAAACTTGAATTTCACGAGATGAATATTTGAAAAAAAAACATTTTAATTTTTCAAGAAATCTTGATTTACTTCATATATTCTTCAGTTTTTATTAATAAAGATCTTTTTGTATTGCATTTTTTATCTCGTGTTTGACAAATTTTTCCTCAAAATATGCCTGTAGATACTTGAAGGAAATACTTTTATCTGCATTTATTTATTCACAAAATCGTTTTCGATTCTAAGATCTGGGGATTTCCAAAAGATATCCGCTTAGTCAGGAATGATGAAATGTTCCCAGAGTAAATGCCGTTTTCGTGCATCTATTCCACAGCATGCCTGTATAAATAAACTGAAATCGTCAGTAAATTCGGGTATTGGCTATCAATTTCTAAAATACTAAAAATATGCGAAAGTAGAAAACGTTTTACTTTCTAAATTTGATTTTTTAACTATGTATAATTGATATTAAAATTTTATACTTTCATAGAATGTCATTTAAAATCTATTTCTAAATATTTACTAATATACCAGTTATTAAGTTATATATTCCTATTATATTCAAAAAAAAATTCTTAACTGAAAGCTGTAGCATTTTTAGAGTAAATCTCTCTAATTGGAAATTGGATGGCATTTATGTTCTTAAATTAGTTTTCATTGATAGGTTTAAAAACAATAATAAATCGGTAAAATAGTCCATTTCTGCTTTTTTCAACTTCGGTATTTAAATATAATTGGATGTTAACTTCGAAAAATAACCGGAATATGTTATTCTTAACCAATAGAAAAATGAAAAATTCTTCAATTATTAATTTTATTTGGAAAGAAATGCGAATATTCTGGAAAAATGCAACTAAATATAAGCTTCACAAAATATTAATTTTTTTTAAATATCCCAGCACACAACTGGACCCCCCCCCATTACACTTACGCTAAATTTTGCATCAAGAGATGCCATTATCCTGATTGTCGTAAATATTCAAAGTCTAAGGTGGAATGGAAATGCCTTTATTAGGGAAAAATGCATGTTTTAGGAACGGGAGACTACCGCCGTCGGATTCTTCAGAGCTTGAAACAATACACAACGTGAAGTATAAACCGTTTGGTCGAGATCAAGACCAGATTTCAACGCATTGAAAATATCGAATCGTCAGTTTAAAATGCATTACCCCGAGTAATTTCGCGTTATCCTTTGTTCAATGTCAAGCAACGGGTACTTATGAATTCTATTTTATTTCTGTACTTTTGCAGCAAATTTGTACATGACAGGAAAAAGGCTTGTTGAAGACTTCCTCATACCGTCCTTCGACAATAAAACATTTGAAATTATCTTGTCTTGGGTAAATAAAGAAAAGAAAATAGTTAAAATTTTCTGGCTTCATAAAGCGTCAAAGGAGAGTAATGAAGATCCTTTCACGTTCTTTAGAGTGAGTTTATTAACATTTTGTTTTGATTATTCCAATAGTTAAGTAATTGAAATGTAGTTAATTAACTCGATATGTGTTTGTAACTGGCCTATTTGATTGCTTATTAGAAATGCAGTAATTTAATCAATGGGCCTTTGTGACAAATGATTTTTGGATAATGTTTTTTATTTGATGGCTTTGCTTAGATATGCTATCGGTAAGATTCAAATTTTCAGCAATTAACTTCTTTCGTAATAACAGTTTTAAAATTTTTTAGAAATGTTAACTTAAATATTTAAGCGATTAATAATATTTAGGTGATTTTTATGGTGAGTACAATTTAAATCTTTAGAAAGAAAGATTTCAACCTGAAATTCCAAGTCGTTTGGGTCCAGATGGTATAGAAAATTCCAACTTTTTCTCTTGATAAAAGCAACAAATAATTTTGCCGTTTTTATGGAGTAGCATAAAATCTATATAAATTTGGCGATCTAGAAATTAACAAATCTATTGAAATCCAAAATTCGAAAATGAAAGAATTGAAGATTAGGAGCAAAAGTAACCTTTCAAATTCAAACTATTTTATTTATTTTTAACGCAAATCCTAATGCCATTGAATTCTTATAAATTTTATCTTTTGAAAGTCTTTAAATTTCTTACCGTTAAAAGTAAGCGGAGTGAAACAATTACTTTGTACGTGATTTTATTAATATTGTATCTCAGTTCTTTTGTATTTAAAACTTTTTTCGGGAATGGGACCTTTTGAAGGGAAGACAAATCTCAGAATTAAATTTTAAATTTTATTTTGTGGTGGTATGTAGATTATGTGGTGTCCGTGCATGGAAGCAACGAG
>JAOUZG010011737.1:20863-35472 GCA_026289955.1 Argiope argentata | reverse complement strand
ATTGTTCCCCACATCGGCGGATGTATGGTGTATTAGGATTTAAAGGGATGGATGCCAATCGAGCTACGCTATCTGCCTTCTCGTTATAATTCGAATCGTCCTTTATCGTATTCGAAACATAAATATTTGTAGCATTCGTTGTTCTGGCTTTTAAAATCTCTATTTTGTTCCTTTGTAGATTTTACACGTTTTTTTGTATGAATCTCTTGGGTGATGTCTTGGGATAACTTTTTAAAAAATCTGGTATATTTTACTTCCTGTGTTCTGTTTAATAATGCGTTTGGCACAGCCTGGCCAAGCCTGGCCCTTGTATTATTAAAACCTACCAACCAGCTGGAGGGAAACTGGAAATCTTGAAGAAAAAAAAAGGATTCCCTTATAACAAAAATCAAGTCACTGAAAGTAACCAATAATTCCTTGAGTTCTCATTATACCTAAACGAATAAGAACATTATAAAAATTGTTTTAATGAATTGATAAGCTAATCAATGAAGCTAAGCCCTGCTCTAAAACCGTTGCAAAGAGTGCGACTACCGAAGACTGAACACCTTAACAAGTCAAACCTACTTAAATTGTAATAGTCAGAGAATGGCAGACAAGTATGGCTACAATGTAAAAAAAGATCTTTTAATTGGTTCTAATCGGGGAGACCCGTCTGTCAAGATTTTGGTCTGGGACCAATTTATGGAGGAAAAGTTAAAATATTCCGTCCACCATGGGGATTCTGTCAATTTAAAAGTTATTTTATTACGGAACAATGAAATTAAGGAAATTTTAGAATTATTTGTACCTACCAAATGACTTTCCTAAAACAATGTTCCGACAATATCAGTAACGGCATTAACGAAGATGAACTACGCGGGGACTGATCAACAAAAGCCTTTTCGTCATGCACTCCGCTTGACGTTGGATCCTCTCAGTGCCTGCCAGGGTCTTGAATCATATCAAGGCTAAGGAAGGGGTTATGCACTATACTTCAAAGGGCTCAGATTATGTGTCTGGATCTTTCAGCATAAAGCAATTTACACATTGGCTGCGATTCGGGTACAAAACTAAAACACTTGCAATAGAAAGGAATATCCGCCAACCTGTGACCGATGAAGGGATCTGTATATTCAAGGGGACAATCATAAATGCAAAGGAACCTTCTTTTCCAACTGTTCTTCCTCCAACATAAAATTTAACTCCAATTATGACACTGTAATGACTTGATCCTGGTCGATCAAATAATATGGTAGCGTATTATACGCAAAGGGTTTATTTACAGCTTTATATAATAATAAAAAAAAATAAAAAACAAAAACACGTCCTCTAGGTTAGATACTGGAAAATATTTACAACTGGATTGTCCGTTCGGCAACTATGCCGGGGATTCACAAGCTGTCCGCGTATTCGGCTACTGTCTGTAGCTCCAGAAATCTACGGATTACTTCCGGTAGATCTTTCCAACAAACTCGAGATCACGAAGTATCTCTTCAACTCCAGCACTGCTCTCAGCTCGTCTCGCTGTCGTATCCACTCTCGTCCAGTCTCTCGCCAGATCAGCTGGTCCCGTCTCTCCGATCAGCTTGTCTCGTCCACCGGATCAGCTTGTCTCCTCTCTCGATCAGCTTCTTGATCGTCCATTTTAACAGCAGTGAAGTTCCACCTCTCAGGCTGATATTGGCGTGTTGGTGATGCCGATTGTCCAATCATTCTTCAGAAATATTCCCAATGGCGCGCCATCAAGTCGTGGGAAGATTTCTGAAACATTCACCCCTTATCAGAACCTTCACAATACCCGCTGTTCGCATCTGCATTCTTTCTTCAATGGGTTCAAGGAAACACTAATTTCTACAACGGGTCGTAAAGAACATCTGCTGTTCGTTATTGGAACTTCATCCCAGCTGTGGTGGTCCATAGAAGAAAAAGTCCCATCTGGTATTTCGACACGGTTTGCTGCTTTAATGGGCCGAAAACCTGTGTGTTCCATTATTTTTTCTCAAGTTTGAAGAACGACACTAAAAAGGGAGAAACACAATGGGCAACAAAGGATAAATAGCCTCACCGCTGGCTGTTCGATTATGTGTCTCTTCCAACAGGAGACAAAGCGACGACTTCCTTACAACACTAATCGCGACAGCCTAGATCGAAGGGTACTGAAGCTACTGATGGCAGAGAGAGTTAATTAAAACTAGAACTGATTATGGATTTTAAAATTCTCCGTGGAATCTAAATTAAACCACTCTACTAAATTACTAAAATTATGTAAATGTGCAAAAAAGGGTAACGCTAATTAGATGACCCTATATAAAGTTTAAAAAGTGTTCACAGTGTGACATTCGTCAGTTTTGTTAAAGTTAGTATTCCGGCTCGAAGATCTTCATGGTTTACTTGAAAATTCAGTTAAAAGATGTAGAATAGTATAGAGATAATAAAATTTCAGTATTTAAAGATTCTCGTGAATAAAAACACACGATTTCACCTATTATCCTCCCTCTGGGACGGTGAATCGCAGATATTGTTACTTACCCTGAAGGCGTTGTCTATTTTATTTGTTAATTTTACCTTTTATTAAATTTTTAAACCAGGCCCCTTAACTGGGGGACGCGGGTATTCTCAAGTGAAATGAGCTTGTTAGATTACAATAAAAAACTTAGTGATTTGAGTCCCCAAGTTCATTGCATATACATAAAAGGGAGCCCAGTTTTTTAAATCGGTGGAGATATACAGGGAACGGTCCGTGCCCACTTAAAAAGTAAATTAGATTACGGTTATTGATCAAAATAGACTCGTCCACCCTATTCAGGTATTTTCTAACCCAGACTCCTGAGAGTGAATCCTAATCACGTCAGACAGTGTCCCATTCATTATTAATGAACTCTTTAATTTTTCTCTTTAAATAGGAGTACGGAGCCGGGATAGCTTCTTCCCTTCCCGTTAACGGAGCTTCTTTAGCGAAGAAATCTGTCGTCTCATTGCCAGTGATGGCGATATGGTCCTTCACCCACTGAAGCCCAATTTTGTCTTGCATAGAACTAAGATTTTTTAAAATTCCATTTACGAAATCAGATCTGGAGCTATGGCTCTCAAGGGTGCCAATTGAAGAAAGGCTGTCAATACGTATATTTGCTATTATATTTTCTTTGACAGCCCATCTGGCCGCATTATCAATTGCGGCCAGTTCCGACTGGAAAATCGTGTTAAAAGATTTTACTTTAAAAGTAAAATTATTGAAACTAGTATCGTTATTAAAAAGAGACATTACGAACCTGGTCGAATCATTAAGCCAGAATCCGTCGGTGTAGATGTCCACTGTAGCGCCAGGCACAGAGGTGGGTAGCATAACTATGCGCTGGTTGACAGATAGATTTTTGATTAAAATGTTTCTATCTAATTGGTTAAAATCAATAAAATAGTCAAAAGTAAGAGAGCCGTTAAACCAGATATGAAAAAGAATATACTCCGCTTTTGCCATGACATGAAGGGGAGGGACTCCTGTAAGGGTATTGAGAACAAGGGTGGACGTAGTTCAATAGGCCCCCGTCAAGCGAGTTAAATATATTCTTTGTATTGAGTGGAGCCTGGATATTGGAACTTGGTTAAAGTCCCCTCCCCCCAGATGCTAGCACCATAGAAGAGGGGCTTTTCTATTACAGTTTTATACCAAAATTTAATGAGGATCCAATTTGCTTTGACTATTCTATTAAATTTAGATGCGATTGCGAGAGTCTTTTCGGTGAGTGTATCTATATGGGTCAACCAAGTTAATTTATTATCCATTTTCATTCCCATTATACTCAGACTATCACTAATTTTAATATTATTATTGTCTATTTTGTATGTCGGCACCTTACTCAGGGTAGTAGAGTTTCTCTTCGAGTATTTTCGGGAGTCATAGCTTCTAAAAATTAAGGCTCGACACTGGTCAACTGACAGTTTTAGTTCCAAGAGTTTTTGATACACGATGGCCAGGGTTGAATTTATATTGGTAGTTAATGAGTTGAATATCCTGTCACCGATGAAAAGTGCCAAGTCGTCAGCGAACGCCTGAATGTAGACCCCCGAGGTTTGTATTTTAAAAATTTCGTTTATATAAATGTTCCGGAGAAAAGGTGCTATCACTGACCCGTGTGAGCAACCTCTAAAATATCATCTTGTCAATGTTAACATTTTGTTTTGGAAGGCGATTTTCCCTCCGTTCAAATAATAAAAGATAAAATTAATGTAAAACCATGGAGTGCCCTTATCAGTTAAAATTTTGAAAATTACTGACTAGTTCGTGTTATAAAACGCGGATTTCATGTCCAGGGAGATGGGGGGCCAAGTGTTCTCCCTGCACTCTATCTTGAATTGTGTTCAAGATGCTGCGTAGGGCCAGATCGCAACTACGGCCCTCCCTGAATCCGAATTGCTTATCATGTAAAATTTCGTCATGATCTAGTCAATTATTTAATTTGTTAACAAAGAGTCTTTCGATAATCTTCCCCTGGATGGGTAAAAGACAAACTGGTCGGTACGATGGGCTTAATGCAGGGCTCTTACCTTTTTTCAAGATAAAAAAGACCCTGCCATTGCGTAGTCACTCGGAAAAATAGTTAAAATGAAAAATTCTTTTAAAAACATTTAGAATAAAATCCTTATCTAAAAAATGTACCTCTCTACATTTTATTGTCGATTCTATGAAGCCTAAGGTGGCCTTTGGAAACTGAGGTCTCTAGAGCCCCCCCTACCCGGTTTACCCAGAAAGGTTGTAAAACCATAAAAGGGGGTACCGAGAAGTGACCAAGAAGTGAAACCCACCCCAGCACGCCGAAGATCGCACTCACTCTGAAAGCCTCTGCCATTTTACGGATAGCTATTGTATTATTATTTAAATTTTCAAACTAAGCTCTCCTATTAGGGGGGAGGCTGGTTTTAATAAGCGTTGTTCTGCTGTATAGGGGCAGCTAAAGACACAATGGGCAACGTCCCCCATAGCATTGCCTAAACATTTGGGAGAGCTCAGTTTTTTAAATCTATGGAGATATACTGGGAATGGACCGTACCCACTCACGAAATAAATAAGATTTTTGTTATTAAAAAGAAATATGACATCCACCTTTTCTATGGATTCCCGCGCCCTGCTCCCGGAGAAGGAGTCATACGAATTCCAATATTGGTTTCACTCCTCCACGATAAATGATTTAATTTTCTTTTTCATATAAGAATAAGGGGCGGTCACAGTGGCCTCTTTTGAAAACTGCTCGTTCGTTTCATTACCAACTATTCCCACGTGGGCCTTAACCCACTGTAGGCGGACCAGATTTTTAGCTTTAAATAAATGTATTTTTATTTTATTAACGAATTCGGACCTGGTATCGTGGCTCTTCAATACCATGATTGAAGATAGTCTGTCCGTGTAAATAATGGCGGATTTATTCCCACGGACAGCCCAGCTCGCGACGAAATCAATCGCCGCAAGTTCTGCTTGAAAAACCGAGTTAAAATTCTGCATATTAAAAGTAAAATTATTAAGGTTAAAATTATTATTAAAAATACACACGGTGAACCCAGTGGAGTTATCCAACCTGGATCCGTCGATGTAAATGTTAAAAGAAGCACCAGGGATGGCCTCCGCCAACTTGAACACCCTCTGGTCAACTGGTGTGTTTTTAATTAAAATGTGCTTATCGAAGTTTATATTGTTAAAAAGATGGTTAAAATCCTTTGAGCCAACGGACCAGGTATTAAATTTAATAAATTCATATTTGGCCACTATGTGAAGCGGGGGAATTCTCGTAATGACGTTTAATAAGTTGGTGGATGTCGTTTTGAAGGCCCTTGTAAATCTTAGTAAAAAGATTCGTTGAGTACTGTGGAACCTGGAAACTTGTTACCTCTTAAGGGCCCCGCCCCAGAGACCAGCTCCGTAGAGCAGGGCCTTCTCAATCACAATAAAATACCAGAATTTGATTATTTTGTTGTCCAGGCTCCAGTTAGGCTTCACTACTTGATTAAAATTAATTGCTAAATCAAGGGCCTTTTCGTTTAAGGATGATATGTGGGCGGTCCATGTCAGTCTATTATCAATAATTATTCCCAGTATTTTAAGGTTATCTCCAATATTAATGGCAGTATTATTAATTCTGTAAGTAGGCTTGTTACTCAGGGTGGTGGTATTTTTTTTAGAAAGTTTACTAGACATGCGACTTCTGAAGTCAATGGCCTGACCCTTATCTATTGATAGTTTTAATTTCAATGTATTTAAATGGATGTTTATGGAGGCCAGGACTTGATTAACATTATCTGATAAGATCCTAGCCGTCCGGCCTCCTATTACTAGTGCCAGGTCGTCAGCAAAAGCTTGAATGTGTAATTCAGGAGTATTCAAATTCAAAAAAGAATTTATGTATATATTCCATAGTGGGGGGCAATTACCGAGCCCTGGGGGCAGCCCCTGTAGCACCATCTAGTTACATTTAAAACCTCGTTTGTAAAAAGAATTTTGCGTTAGGTTAAATAAAAATATAAAAAATTGGTATAAAATCTGGGAGTAATTAAACTCTGTATGATGTCAAAAAAACCCGACCAAGCCATGTGGTCGAAAGCTGATTTAATGTCCACGGAGATGAGGGCCAGATGTTCTCTCTGTACCCTGGTTTCGATATTTTTAATTAAATCGTGGACGGCCAGTTCGCAACTGCGGCCCTCTCTAAATCCATATTGTTTATCGTGATAAATGTCGTTGAGGTCCAGCCATCCACTTAATCTATTTATAAATAATCTCTCTAAAATTTTACCCAGGGTGGACAACAGGCAAACTGGTTCGGTAAGATGAACACAACGCAGGGTCCTTCCCGCTCTTTAGCAAGAAAAAGACCCTGCCACATCTCAGAGCCTCTGGGAAATAGTTCAATTTAAAGGATACATTAAACAAGTCTAGCATAAAATACTTATAATAATTAAAAACTGCTCTCCACATACGATAGTCGATCTTATCTGGTCCCGGTGCTTTGCCGCCTTTGAGGCTACTGAAGACCACCTCAAGATCTGACATGTCGAGAGCCTCGCATTGGTCGATTAAGGGGATATAGTTAAAATTGTCTTCGGTGGTCTTGCCTGGGAAAAAATGATCCATAATGCAGTTAATTTTATCTCTGTGTTCTGCATTTGGATCATTGTTCAGGTTCACTGAGATGGTGGACTCTCCAGCTTATCTATTGAAAATTAGTTTAAATAGGAACCCGAACATGTCATTATAAGATGTGCAAAGTTTCTTCCAGGCCTCCCTTTTGGCTTTTAATAATAATCTTTTAAAGGCGGCTCTTTCTTTGTGGTAGTTAATCCCGGAGACCAGAATGAGGTCGTCTGTGGCATTATTTTTTAAGTGGGTTCGATAATAATAAGTGGGCACACTCGGATCTCATCGCTCCAGAAACTATACTTTTTGGCCAGTTTCTTGGTTTTTTTCGCAAGTTTTTAAAACCATTGTCTTATATAAAAATGATAATATCTCTAATAAAAATGTTAAAATCGGTAATCGTATTAATACGCTTGAGTCTGTTTTTAAATTTTTTTAAATCCCTCCTTATACACCTTAAAAATTTACCCAGGCCATATCTAGTTTTGAGGTAAAAATCAGTCTCCGGAGCGATATCTACATTGATTTGAAAAAATATATATTTGTGGTCGCTAAAGGACTCGGTATCCAGGATACCCCAGTTTTTAATAAAATTTAAAATGGGTGTGCTAATTCAAGTTAAGTCTGGGAAGCCCGTGATAATGGTGTATTGAAAATTCGGACCGTAATTTTTAATATTGCTGATATGGAGGTTATTCGAGGCTATGAACTGAGACTGCCTGCTCCCCCTGTAGCTGTCCGTGTCGTAGCCCCATTTTTAGATTGACAATTAAAGTCTCCAATGACTAAATTAAAAGAGTTATTAAAGTTAAAATCAGCAAGTTCAGCTAAAGTTTCGTCAATATCGTGGTGGGGAGGAAAGTAGCAGTTGATGATATTAAAAACGAAATTGTTAAAATGTAGTTCAGCACACACTGTATTGGTGGTGCTGAATTTAAAATAGACATTTAAGTTCTTATTTAAAATATATAAAATAGCTTTTTTGTCATTGGAGACAAAGGTCCGACAGCCGAAGAAATTTTTCTGGGGTTCCCCCCTTATCATTCGAGGGTCCTGGATAGCTAAAACGTCAATTTCCAAGTCCCTAGCGACCTGAAAAGCTGCAGAGTGTGCTGCCTCACAATGATTAACATTAATCTGGATGCCACGTAGATATCTAGTGTCCATAATCTATTCTAGAATGCATAATTTCCCTTTGATTGTTGTATGATCTACAGCGTCTGTCTAGGCTGCTATGGCCCGTCCCGTAGTTGGTCCTGAATCTTTCGTTCGATTGAGAACAGTTAATGCAACAAGTTCTCTAACATTTGTGTTTTCCCCTTCGGTGTTAAAGGTCCTACACTGGTGACATATGGAGGGCCGGTCCTTTTTATTACAATATTTTGTTGTGTGCCCGAATCCCGAGCAGTAGCGGCATTGCTTCACGCTCAGGAACTCGGACACTCGAATTCTTGTCCACTGTAGGTATAGGCCCACTTCTCCTGTATTAATTTAAAAGTGGCTGGGGAGGTGGACATTATCCAAAGTTTGGATGTTTTGTTCTTGGCAGGGATGCAGAAGTCTAATTTAAAATTAGGTTTACCGGAGGGGTCGATAAGGAAAAGGTTTTTTTGAATGAGCCCCTCCCTCAGGCCTTCCTCACTAATGTCATTGATGATGTTGTATAATATGACCTGAGGGAGTCTTTTATTAGGAATTTCAAGGTCAAAGGTTTCACTTATATTTGAGTCTTTTGATAGTGACCTTGATGTGCTCGGCTTCTTCTATATAGTATGTGAGGATTTTGACCCCTCCTCCTTCCATGGGTCCCAGCCCTTTCATTCTTATGGATTTGTCCTCCCCGTTTAAAAAATTTAAAATCGTATCTTTGTTAAAATCATAGTCTCTACGGTCATCGGCCTTAGGCCTGATGAGTACAACGCTCCCGCTATTTTTGGTCTGTGGGGGACTTATAGTTTTAGCAGAAGTGGCCACCTGGGCAAAGGTCCTAGGTTCTTTTATCAATTTATTGACTTCTTCCAGGTCCCTATTCATTTTAACACACTGACCTTCGATTTTGTTAGTGAGTGCCTCTAATCGTCCTTCTAATTTTTGGACAGTCGAGGCATCACGACCTGCATGAATCTGTAGGAGCTCTATTCTCCCCTTCAGGTTATTCCTCTCCCCCTCTAACATACGGATTTTTGCCTGCATGTTAGCTAAATCATTATTTTTAAGGAGGTCTTTTTAATCGCAGTTTTCTATTCTTAGGACAGAGTTCTGTAGGCTTAAATTGCTAATGATTTTAATGAGAAATTCAGTATGGTTTTTCAAGATTGTATTTCTAATTTGTTTGCCAAATGGTTTTTCTTTGAGATGAGGTTATCCGTAAAAGCGCAGTAGTCTTTCACTATTTTTATTATATCCTCAACATCTTGGGGGAGAGGGGGGTTTAGCTCCCTCACTATCTTCAGTATTTCCTCTGAGAGATCGGCAATGATTCGATCTACTTTTCCTTGTCCCGAGTTGTAGGTCACTGTCTCTTCCTCTTCCGAGGAAGGTACCTCCTTCCCTTCCCTTCCCTTTCTTGTATTGAGTCAATTGAGACCCTCCCAGACCCTTGACTTGGGATCGAGTGACCCGCTTATTCTCATTTGTAACCTCTCTCAATAGGGTAGAAGGGGTGCAGGGGTTATATGTTGGAATGAGGGTGTCCCTAAAGACGTCCGGAGGGTTCGAGAAAGAGGAATGGGTTGAAGTAACAGAACCGGTGGAGGAGCTTTTAGAGCCCCCGGGTTCAGGACCATCATCCGGTATAATAATAGAAATGTCCCCGGTTGACATAATAAACGAGTGTTTACATAAAATCCAGAGTTATAAATTTAAAATGACATTTTAAAAGCCTAAAAGATTAAAATCTCCCAATGGAAATAAAATCGTATGTGATGAACAAATACAATAAAAGATGCAGATGAAATGCAAAATGGAGAAGAAATGCAAGAAAGGAGCGTCACCTGATTGTACAGGGCACAAATGGACCAAAAACAGGCCAACTTGAAACCGACCCTAAACCCCCGAAAATGAGGGTGAGGCCCACCGAAAAAGAGTGGGACCCGGTGTGTAAGTCACCCTCAGGGCCACAGTTACCTAAATGGATAAGCAATATATCTCCCAAATTGCATAAATATAGGTAAAAACACAATAAGATACAGAAAAATCAAAGAAAAACAGTTGCATCCGATTAAAAATATAATCCATTTTTAAAATATATTCAATATAAAAGCATCACATGAGTACATGATAAACAAAATAAAATCAGGTGATAAATTAAACAGATAAAGACATACTAAGACAAGAGAGAAGGTTGAACATACACTCACCAGAGTCGAGTCGACAACCAAATCGGAGCCGAAAAAGATTAAAAGTTACAAAGGTTTCGGGAACACAAGGGCAGAGTTCTGTTATAGCGCGAAGGTCGCAGACTCCAGCGTGACGCAGACACAATATTGTTCCAGAGTGACAATAGTTCAGCCCGGATGAAGTGTGACGCTGAAGAAAGCAGCTGCGGGGCGACTCTGGGTAGAAGATGTTAGAGTACGACAAAAGGTGAATCACGAAGTTGGATCCAGAGCGACGCAAGAGAGGCAGTCAAGTCGTGGTGCGGCAACAGGGTAAAAGCACACTGCAGATGATATGGAACTGTAGTGAAGGATTAGGCGATAAAGGTAAACAATACCTTTGAGACGTATAGCTGTCTTCGCTTTCCTCAAAAAGAGGTTCGCTGGAAAAGAGTCGAGAATAATGTAGCGAAACACTTCCCAAGCCACAGGAATTTCACTTGCACTTACTCCTTGTAGTAGTAGAACAGCACTAGGTGGGAGCCAGGGGTCAGTAACCCGACTCTAGATATCATTGATAGGAGATACAGCAGCTTGGGGTAGTCGAGGAAATATTGGGTACGGAAACCGACAGCTGTTCACAATAATTCACAGACCTTCATTTTTCTTAATAGATAAAGTTCCGTAGCTCGGAGGAAGCAGTTTTTCGTCGGAACAAAATCCAGTCAGACTCTGTGGGCGATTCCTGATGTTTCGGAGTCGGAGGGGGCGTTGCCCGCAACTTTTAATCCAAAGATAGTTTCTGCATTTTAAGTCAGTGGAAAATTTGTACAAATGCACAGTAGTCAGGATTCACATTCAGCCTAAAGGCTCTCAGTGTTTCAACATTAAAAAAAAACACTAATAAGCAAAAAGTTGCCGACGATGTTGGAGTCGGCGAGAAGGTGGGCGTTACTCAGTAACTTTCTGTATTACATTGAAACTTTTTTTATGATAAAATGTTCTCATTTCCATCATGACGGCCAGCAACGATACAATAAAATTCTTCAAATATTAAAAGCACTCACCCGCTGAAAGCAAATCCTCGTTCCCGAAGTTGAATAAATCCAGGTGGTAAAAGTGAGAGTCGTCAGTGACGATAATACTTAGAATCCAGGATAGGAACAGTAAAATCCAGGAAATATACAAATACGACGAACACAAACACATAACACACAAAAGACGAGGACGGGTTTAAAATAAACAGTTTTTCACTAGAAGTACTTTTAAAATATTTAAAAATATATAAACAAGTAAAAGTCGGTCGACAAAAAATAAAGTCGGCACCGACAAAAGCAGAGAGCAAGACACACACGACCTCACTCCACCGCTGCTCGAGTGAAACTGGGGAGGCTATGGAAAACTACAAATCCACAGCCCCCCAGCCTACCCTAGTTGGGTGTAAGGCAAAAACAGGGAGTTGGGGAAAGGGAGTTCCACCCAAGAACGAGGAGGAGCCCGGGCCAGCCCAGCCCAGCCCAGCCCGGTGAGCAGATTTATTGAATCTCAGAAAATGTTTACAGGCGTTGCCATAACATTGGCAGTTTTTGATTACATGAGTCTATTTACATCGCTCAACCCATAAGGGGAGTAGGAAAGCATTAAAAGTATTAAAAATCACAGCAAACAAGAACAAAGGTACGGACACAGAGGTAAGAACACAGAGATAAATAAAAAAAAAACGCCATTAAACGAATCAATAAAACTGTAATACGCCTAGGCATCGGATGGGAGGAAAGTCGGAGACCACCAGGATATGGTGGTATTTTTACTTTATTTTTCTAATTAACTAATTTTTTAATGTATTATTAATCCAACCGCCGGCCGACCCAGGGGGGTCGGCCGGAGTTTATTTTTAAACAAATTTTGTAATCCCGTGTTCTGATTTTAAAATTTCTAAGTCCAGTTTAGTCATTTATATATTCTGTCTTTCTAGAGTGTTAATTGGCCTCCAGCCTCCCCAGCACCAGACCAGTTACAATATATCAGACGTAACATATATACAATTTAGCGGTAATACAATTTACTTAAAACAAACATATATACAATTAAAACTTAAGCATATAAACAATTTAAGTGTAAAACCAAGGCACAGTTAAAATACTAAAATTTGTATCCTTAAAAGTTTAAAAGAGTTATTACATCAAAACACTCTCTGTGCAATTCTGTTCGGAGGTAGCCCACAACAGAAGGTCTAACCCCCGCACACAATAAGAACTGAACATCAAAAGACTAACACATAAGGACAACACAAATAATTATGTACAATAAATAAAAAGTATTCTAAAGGGACAAGCACAACACAAACACAGCAAAGAAAACAAAAGAAAAGCTCTCAGCAGAGCGCAAATTTAAACTCAGAAGTCAAAAATGCCAAGGGGAGCAGAGGATGTCATTCTCTGAAGAAGAGATACTCCCCCAACCACTCTAAAGACGAGTGGCATATTGGGTAAGAAGTCAAGTTCGGTGGTTTAAGAACGTCTAAAATACACAAATGATAAAAAGACTCAAGTATTGGTAAAAATCCGAAAAATTGGTAAAAGTCATAAAATCCAAATTGGAAGTTACAAGTTTAAAAAAAATGCTTAAAAGTTTAAAATATGTGTAAAATCAGTAAAATTAGTTAGGAGGAGCCGCAGGGTCGGTGTATTATCTCTCTTGGTGTGGAGCAGGGGGATATAGTCATGCTGGGGACGGTGTAGCCTGGTATTTATTAATGGTGATGGACACTTATTTGATGGAGACCTCATACGAGTGGAGAGCGGAAAGTTGGTGATTTTTAATGCATTAAAATTTATTAAAATAAAAAGTCATGTCGTAAAACCTTGTAAAAAGAGTGAGCTATGTAAAAAAATTAGTTAAAAAAACAGTATTTTAAGTGCAGTTTAGTAAAAACAGCACAGTGTTGTCAAATATAAAATTAGATGACCAGCATCTCAAAATTAAAATAAATTACAACAGTAAAATTTCATTAAAAAGTGTTGTTAAAATACCTGAATAAGATGGAGTACAGGGTGAGCGGCTGAATATCAATATTTAAAAGAAGCTAAAAATGAATGTGTTTAAAAATAAGTAAACGAAGGTTTTTAAATAAAATTATCTAGTCCATTGTACCGGCCGTGTTTAAAACAAGTTAATTAGGCGGTCGCATAAAAACTACCAGAAGAAAAGGAAAGAAAAGAGGATAAAGATAAGAATGATAATACTAGGCCTGAGTAATTCTTTAAAAATATCTTATGGCTTTATTCCTTTGTATATAAGTGGGAATACCTGGACCACTTGCAAATTATTTTAAAAGATAAAAGTCATTATTTAAAAGTAAATTTTTTAAAAGTATAACCTAAGGTCCATAAAATTTAAAAGTTAAAAGAATTCAGCCAACTCTGCTTCCCCCAAGACCGGGATCCCCTCACATATTTTCGCACTCACCGTGAAAGCCTCTGTCATTTTCCGAATAGCTATCCTATTGTTATTTAGGTTTTTAAACCAAGCTCTCCTGTTAGGGGGGGATTTCTTTAATAAATGATAATCTGCTGTAAAGGGGCAGTCAAATAAATAATGATCGGGACACCCCACAGCATTACATGAATAGTTAGGAGAGCTCAGCTTTTTAAATCTATGGAGGTATACTGGGAATGGACCGTGCCCACTCACGAAATAAATAAGGTTTTTATTATTAAATAAAAACATCCACCTTTTCTATGGATTCCCGCGCCCTGCTCCCGGAGAAGGAGTCGTAGGAATTTCAATATTGGTTCCAGTCCTCCAGGATAAATGTTTTAATTTTCTTTTTCAAATAGGAGTAAGGGGCGGGAACAGAAATTGGGTTCTCCGTCACCGTGGCCTCTTTTGCATACTGGTCGGCCGTTTCATTTCCAACTATTCCTACGTGGGCCTTAACCCACTGTAGGCCGACCAGATTCTTAGCTTTAAATAAGTTCTTCTTTATTTTATTTACGAATTTGGACCTGGTATCGTGGCTCTTCAATACCATTATTGAGAATAGGCGGTCCGTGTAAATGTTGGTGGGTTTGTTCTCACGGATAGCCCAGCTCGCGACGAAATCAATCGCCGCAAGTTCTGCTTGAAAAACCGAGTTAAAATTCTGCATATTAAAAGTAAAATTATTAAGGTTAAAATTATTATTAAAA
>JAOUZG010011737.1:0-10863 GCA_026289955.1 Argiope argentata | reverse complement strand
TGTGGTTAGGTACCGGCCGATTGATACACCGGGGACCACAGTGCACCGCCCTTCTAATGGGTCGCAGCTACGGCCAACATGTGGGGTTTTTGGCTGTCCATAAGAAGCAAACAGAGCGGTGACAGCTTCTCATGGAGAGCTCCCTCGCTTGCCGTCGAGGGAAGGAAGGATCAAGCAGACGGCAGAAGGCGTAGAGAAGAATAAAATATAAATGGAGAAAAGATCCCTGGGAACCTCGGGATTGGGACACCCGTACCCACCTAAAGAAGGTGAGCCCCTGAGGGGAACGATGATGTTAAGGGGCAGTCTGTTGCATAATGGAGGGGGGAGCCAATATCTCCACATGAGCAGTATGGATGGTCCTGGAAATTGAAGCGATGTAAATATGTCGGGAACGGCCCATGTCCCGTGAAGAAGATGGTTTCCTCTCTCCGCCAGGGGGTTAATCTGAGGGAGACCTTGGGGATGATGTTGTAAATTGGCCGTCCTGTGTCTCCGTCTACCCAGTCCTGCTGCCATTCGTCCAGTATTAGTCTCCGATATTTGGCTTTTATGAAGGATGATGGAATTGGGAGAATGGTTTCCTGGTTTGATGAATTGGCTTCTCCCTTCGCCAGGGCGTCTGCAGCTTCATTCCCCGCGTAGCCCGCGTGAGCCTTTATCCAGGAGATCCGGATGTTAGGGTTGGCGACTAGATGGTGGAAGATTTCTCTGGCATATTGGCTTTTGGTTTTTGGGTTTGAGGCTGCAAGGATACTGGCTTTATTGTCCACGTAGATGGTGGTTGGGACGTTGCTATTTTTGGTGTGGAGGACTGCATTCAGTAATGCCCATTGCTCCGCCTGATACACAGTGTTGTGGGAGGCTAGCCTTGTACTCCAGGTGGTTGTGATGTTGCCGTTCGTCAGGGCGCAGAAGGCTGGTCCTACACCATTCTCCGTTTTGGAGCCATCCGTGTAAATTCCATTTTGGTCTTATTGTTGGCCTCCGTCTTCCAGGGAAATCTGGTGCGGATGGGGATATTTAAAGGGGTGTGATGTCCATCCTTTAACTATTACTTCTATTTTTCGGGATCGTGCGAGTTTTCCTCCTGGATCTTTTCCCGAAGCCTGACCAGGGTTGCACCTTTTGCCTCTCTTTGGAGTTGAAGATCGAGAGGTGGGATGCCTAGGATGGTTTGTAAGGCCGCTATGGATGTTGTACGGTAGGCTCCTGAGATTGCGAGCAGAAACGGACGTTGAATGGTGGAGAGCTTCCTTCTGATACGCTCTGTCGGATTTAAGCACCAAATTGCAGCTCCGTGAGCCAGTACCCTTTCTATTACTGTATGATACAGGATACTTAAGAATACAATAAGACCCCCTTAAAACACACACAAAGACACTGAAACACAAAGACCCTAGTAAACTAAAATACACTCAGTACATAAACCAAGATAGGATAAAAAACTAAAGTGGGCACACAACGGAAGAGAAGGGACAGAAACAATGCAAAAACCAAACAACACAAAGGGACAGAACGCAAGATAACAAAAGATAGGACGAGACCACACAAGTTCAAAACAGAAAGGACGACACACACACCTAGCCGACACCATCGGGTAAGTCAATTCTTTTTAAAATAGATAAAATCCTCAATCAAATATTCAAAGTAAAAACAAGGGGGCACAATAGGGCCCCAAAGTCAAATAAAAGCCGGAACAGCCACTTCCGTGATTGGGGTACCAGTTCATACGGCACTAGCTGTTGGCGATGTTATGCGGTGACAGGCGGTTAACTATGGGTTTAGTAAAAATGTTGGAGATACCGCAGGGGAGAGCCACATTAAAAGTGATGTTAAAAACACAATTAAAATACTCTAAAACTATTATGCCCAGTGTTCTAATGAAAGAAACTCTAAGGTTTAGATGTAAAAATGAGTAAAAACCAGATGGCAACGTGACAATGCACGTCTAGGTCCTAAGAGTATTAAAACAATAAAGGAAATGATGATAATAAAATCAATTAAAAAGTCGCCGGGACTGTAGAAAGGGGTTTAAAAAGTTATGTAAAAAGATATAAAGGTAGTTGCTTGGGGAAAGCGTCTGAGAGATTCGTCTAAAATCCTAAAATAACAATTTATTAAAAGCAGATGTAGAAGGGTAAAAAGATAGTATGATAAAAGATAGTCTACCAACGTCGGTTTCAAATATAATTAGGCGTCCACATAAAATAGGGGGCTATAAATTTCCCCCGCAAAGCACAAAAAGTTTGTCAAGAAATAGTTCCATATATTGTTCAAGGATAGTCTACGGCGGACGTCTGCAAATTAGTTTGTAGAGAGTATAAACTCCCTTAAAATCGTTAAAAAAATGCGAGCGCATGGGTATAATCTAAAAACAAAAGTTAAAAACGTTATTAAAAATTTTAATCACTCGGACAACTGTGTGTCTGCCCGCGCGGTAAGCTCGTCGCAGATGGCAGCGCTGATTCTGAAAGCCTCCGAGATTTTAATCGAGACAGTCTTATTCGTGTATAATGATTTAAACCAGACTCTCTTGTGGGGGGCGCTGGTAATTTTAAATGATGAGGTTTGGTATAAGAACACGAGAAAATATAATGATCAGCGTCCCCCAGTTGTTTACAGATGCACAGTGGTGAGTCCAGTTTATTGATTCGATGAAGATAAGCTGGGAAAGGACCGTGCCCACTTAAAAAATATATTAAGGATTTATTGTTGATTAAAAATTTGACGTCTACTTTATCCAGGTATTCCCTGGCCCTGATCCCGGAGGGGGAGTCGTATTCCTGCCAGTATTTATTCCACTCCTCCAGGATAAAAGTTTTAATCTTCTTTTTAACAAATGAATAGGGGGCCGGAACAAAGTAGGGATCCCCCGACACCGTGGCCTCTTTTGCAAGTTGGTCGGCCATTTCATTCCCTGAGATACCAACATGGGCCTTTACCCAGTGCAGGCAGACCAAATTTTTACATCGTGATAGATTAATTTTAACTTTGTTAACAAATTCCGATCTGGAGCAGTGGCTCTCGAGGGCTGCTATTGAAGAAAGGCTGTCGGTATGAATATTAATTTTTACATTTTCCCCGACAGCCCAATTGGCCGCGAAATTAATCGTGGCCAGCTCCGCTTGAAACACAGAGTTAAAATAAGATAGTTAAAAAGCAAAAAATTTTAAAACATCATCATTCTTAAAAATACAGACGGAGAACCCGACCGAGTCATTCAGCCGGGACCCGTCAGTGTAGACTTCAAATTTAGGGTCGGGGACCGTCTCACGAAGTGAGACAATCCTCTGTTCCAAGGGAGCACTTTTAATTAAAATAAATTTGTCAATAGGGACGTCGGTTAAAAACGTATTAAAATCTGTCGAGCCAACCGTCCAGATACGGAATTTCATGAATTCTGCTCTGGCCACAATGTGCAGGGGGGGAATACCTGAGATAACATTAAGTAAGTTAGTAGACGTCGTGCTATAGACCCTAGTGAATTTAAGTAGAAAGATTATCTGTACAGAGTGGAGCCTGGAGATCTGTTCTTTCGTTAGAGCCCCGCCCCAGATGCTAGCACCATAGAGCAGGGCCTTTTCGATCACAGTCTGATACCAATGTTTAATGATGCTTTTATCCAGGCTCCATTTTGGTTTAATGATACAGTTAAAATTGGAAATTAAGTCTAGAGCCTTTTCTGTAAGAGATGTTATGTGGGCGGTCCAAGATAGTCTGTTGTCAATATGTAATCCCAGTATCTTCAGGCTGTCACGAATCGTAATAGATATATTGTTTAATTTAAAGGTAGGCTTCCTATTCAGAACAGCGCTGTTTATTTTAGAGAATTTTCAAGAGCTAATGCTCCTGAAGATAATCGCCTGGTATTTCTCGATCGACAGTTTAAGTTGTAAAGAGGAGAGTTTGGTATTTATGGTGGCCAAAATTTTATTTACGTTTAATTCCAATATATGGGAAGTGTGGCCACCAATTACCAGTGCCAGGTCGTCAGCGAAAGCATGAATATAAATTCCAGGAGCATTTAGATTTAAAATTGAATTGATATATATATTCCAAATGGTCGGAGCAATTTCCGATCCTTTCGGGCAGCCCCTGTAGCACCACCTAGTCAAATTTAAAATTTCATTCTCATATGTTATGGAACGTTCAGACAGGTAAAAATATAAAAAGTTCTTATAAAATTTTGGGATCCGGATCGAGTCCAAGATATTAAAAAGGACCGGCCAGCACATGATATCAAATGCTGATTTGATGTCCAGGGAGACGAGGGCCAGGTGTTCTCCCTGGACGCGGGAGTTTATTTCTTGTATTAGGTTATGAATGGCCAGATCGCAGCTTCGTCCCTCTCTAAATCCATACTGATTTTCATGAATAATGTTGTTGAGATCCAGCCATATATTAAGTCTTTTAATAAATAACCTTTCTTGAATTTTCCCGAATGTAGATAACAGGCAGACCGGTCGATAAGAGGAACACATGGCAGGATCTTTGCCATTTTTTAATAAAAAGAAAATCCTGCCGCATCTCAGACCCTCCGGAAAGCAGTTATAGGTAAAACATTTATTAAAAATATCCAGTAAAAACTTTTTGTCAAAGTTAAAAATGGCTTTCCACATGCGATAATCAATCCTATCCAGCCCCGGGGCTTTACCACCCTTGAGGCTCTTAAAAACGAGCTCCAATTCGGGGAGCTCGAGAGCCTCGATATGATCTGTAGAGGGAGTATATATCAAGTTATCATTAGTCGTCTTACCTGGGAAAAAGTGATCCAAAATGCAGTTGATTTTTTCTTTAAATTGTGCATTTGGATCACTGTTGGAATTAACTGAGATGGTATCATCATTTGTTTTGTTAAAAGTCAGTTTAAATAAAAATCCATATCTTTCGTTGTATAGCGTGAATAATTTTTCCCAGGCCTCCCTCTTTGTTTTGAGTAAAAGTTTTTTAAAAGCGGCCCTCTCTTTCCAGTATAAATTGCCCGAGGCTAGGATTACGTCCTCCGTGGCTTGATTTCTGATGTGAGTACGATATTGTTTGAAGAGTTTATTTACTTTGTTCCTGCACACTCTCAGTTCATCGTTCCAGAAGCTAAACTTCTTAGCATATTTGGTGGGCTTTTTTTTAAACTTTTAAAAGCGGATTGGTGGATAAAATTAATAAAATCTTTAATAAATATGTTAAATTCTGTAATATTGTTGATTAAAAGCAGTCTCTCTTTAAAAATTTAAAATCTTTTTTTATATTGTATAAGAACTTGCCCGTTCCATATTTCGATTTTAAAAAGAAGCCAGCCTCTGGTATAGATATTATGTCTAATTTAAAATAAATGTATTTGTGGTCGCTAAAGGACTCGGTGTCCAGGACACCCCAGTTTGTTAAAAAATGACTGATTGGGGCCCTAATTAATGTGAGATCGGGGAACCCAACGTTAGTAGTTGACTGAAAAGTCGGACCATAATCCTTTATGTTACATATTGCAAGATCATTGGAGGCTATTAACTCGGTAAGTCTTCTGCCCTTATAGTTATCAGAGTCATAGCCCTATTTTTTGGCTTTACAATTAAAGTCCCCGACGACAAGATTAAAAGTATTAATAAAATTTATTCCCTCCAATTCTTTCAGATTCTCGTCTATATTATCGTGTGGAGGGAAATAACAATTGATTAAATTAAAAGTAAAATTGTTAAAATGAATTTCATCACCAACCGTGCTGGGGGTGCTGAATTTAAAATACGTAACTAAATTTTTATTAAAAATATAAATAATCGCTTTTTTGTCGCCGGAGACGTAGGTCCGACAGCCAAAGAAATTTCTCTGGGGTTCCCCTCTGATTAAACGAGGGTCCTGGACGGCTATAAAGTCTAAGTCCAAGTCCCTAGCGACCTGGAAAATTGCGGAGTGTGCAGACTCACAATGATTCAGATTAATCTGTATGCCACGGAGTGGTTTATTGGCCATAGTCTGTTCTTGATCTCAGGATCTCACGTTGCTTTAAATATGTTTTACACCGCCTGTCAAAACAGCTATGTGCAGTGCCGTATTTTGTATGAAATCTTGTATTGGATTGGGGGCAGTTAATGCAGTTGGACCTCTTACATTTAAGGTCCTTACCCTGGGTATTGAAGTCTCCGCAACGATCGCAAGTAGGGGGCTGGTCCTTGCGGTTGCAATTTTTGGTAGTGTGTCCGAATCCTTCACAATGACGGCATTGCTTAACCCCCAGGAATTCGGAAACTCTTAGTCTCGACCATCCAAAGTACAGACCACCCTTATCCCTTATCTGATAAAAAATATTTCGGGGGACGGTCAGGATCCAGTGTTTGTGTTCCCTGTTTCTGGCTGGTATAGTAAAATTAATTTTAAAGAGTGGAGTGGCTGCTCCATCACAAAGAAATAGGTTTTTCTCTACTAGCCCCAGTTTGACATCATCCTCGTTTAGGTTACCATCAAGATTATAAATGATGACCTGGAAGGATCTCTTCTCGGGAAGAGAGAGCTCGAAAGTTTCTTGAAAGCGTTCGTCCGAGAGGAGGAGATCTCGAATCAGTTCAGAGTCCTCTCGTCTCCCGGTTACGATATTTACTCCCCCCCCGGATTGGTCCAATACTTCTGGTTCTGACAGAGGGATCTTTTAGTTTTAGCAGTTCCAGCACATTATTTTTATTGGCTTCAAAATTGCATCTATCGGGCATCTTAGGCCGTAATAAAACCACGCTTTCTGTGGACTTTGGGGAAGCTGGCTTGGGCGCGATTGAGGCTGTTGCCTGGGCAAAGGTCTTGACTTTATTAGATTGAGACTGGATATCTTCAAGGGTCTTGTTAATGGAGGATTGGCCTTCTTTGATGTTGTTACAAAGGTCATCCAGTCGCTGCCCCATTTTAGACATCTCATTATCATCATATAAGCCCACCCTAAGTAGTCCCTCAATCTTCCCCCTCAGGTGATAATTCTCCCTTTGAATAAGATGAAATTTGGTTTGTAAATTGGCACTGCCACTATCTTTGAGAAGATCTTTCAGATCAAAGTTTTCTCCCCTCGCCTGGAGTTCTCTTTTTAATAATTCTTCGATAGTGGCGGCGAAATATTCGAAATAATCTTTGAGAATAGTGTTACGTAAATTTTTACCGAATTGTCTTTTTTGGCTATTAAATTGTCAGTAAAGTGTTTCTTCAAAATGGAATCTCCCAAACCCGGGAGCAAATCCATGCCCTCAACTCTTTTTGCCAGGTCTTCGGTAAGGTCCGGAATCCTTCGATCGATTTTTGTGTCTGGACGGGACGGGGGATTATCATCCTCACCATCCGAATTGCTAACGATGTCATTTAAGTGGTGATTAACCCTGTGAGGGGGCACCTGAAGATTGGTCTTAGATCTTGATATAGTAATTCTGGTGCCTGGAATCCTGTCACCACTCGAATTACCTTGAGACACACCCGCCCTCTCTTGGATAAATGGAAGAACGGTCGCGGTAAAGGTTTCAGCTGGGGGCAGTTTCCCAGAAGGGGAGATATTAGGAATGGTTCCGCCAGGAGGCAAGTCCAATGATGAAATAGAAGAATCAGATATGCAAGGATCAAAGCTCAAGTTTAATTTTGGCGAGGAATGGGGAACCTCCAGAGTTTCTGGAGTCCGTTCAGGAGAAGCCATAATCTAGTTCAAAGCACAGGAGAAGATTCAATATTACCCCGACAGGCCAAGGGTGCAATACCACAGAGTGGAGCAAAACCGGGTTACAAATACTTTCATTAAAATGAATAAAATATCAGGATAAAATATTAAAATATCAAAACCATTAAAAAGGATAAAAGCATAAAATGGTCCTGGACCAATAGGGGATCCCGGAAAGGGACAAAAACTGTCTAACTCAGGAAAAATTTCTAAGTCCCAGAAAAACAAGTAAAAATGAGTAAAAAGATGTCGGACCCAGAGGATAGAGCACCCCACTCGGGACCACTACGCATAAACAGGTTTAAAATTTTAACCGAAAAAGTATTTTACAAACAAAAATCTAAAAAGGTGCCAAAAAATCCAAAAAGGGACATCATCCAATTAGAAAGATACAAAATACGTAAGAATACACAGTAAATTAAAAAGCAGGTAAGATCGGACAATAAAAGGAGACAAATATTGGTACAAACACAAAAGCACTTTTAAAAAGTACTAAAATAAACTATATAATTAGTTTTAAATACACTAGAGCGGGAGAGTTGCAAAACATACACTCACCCAAGTTGAGGCGACCACAGAAGTCGGATCCGAGAGTTGATCAAAAGTCATAGAGGGTCTAAAGACACAATTATAACGTTCAGTTGTAGGTTGACCACTGGCTACTCCAGCACGACCAACACAACACTGTTCCAGGATGATAAGTGCACAACACAGTTGCAGTAAGACGATGGAGAAATCCGCTGCAGGGCGACGATGTATAAAGGATGTTACGGTGCGACGAAAAGGATAACTCGATCAGTTCCGGAGCGACACAAGGAAGACGATTGGGTTGGTCATGACATCAAAGCAGGACAAACTGCAGGCAATGACAAGGAACTGAATTGAAGAAGGTCGAAAAAAAAGGTAAACATTACCTTTAAAGCGCTGAACACCACACTTAACTTCCAGGCGAAGTTCACTGGAACAAAGATGAAAGAGAACGAAGAAGCGCACAAAAATCACAGGGATTTCACCATTCCAGCCTCAAATAGTAACAGCAGGGGAACAACGAGCGGAAGTCAGAGGTCAGCGACCTAGTTTGAGAACGTCCGCCGAAGCTCCAATAGCTCGGAATAAGAAGGAAGACCCCGGGTTACAAGCAAACAGTAGTAGATTAATTTTCACAGATTTTCGCAAACCTTCAATTCTCATTAGTTAATATAATTCCGAAGTATCAAGGTAGCCATTTCCGTTAAAGAAACCAGGCGAACACCAAAAACGACTTCCGATGTTTTGGCGTCGGGGGGGGGGGGCGTTGCCCTTAGCTCTTTAATCCAAATGTATTTCTTGCAGTTGATAATCATGTCCAGATAGTATGGGTGTACACAGGCATAGATTCATGTTTAGAGCAGAGATGATCAAGGATTTAGTACATATGATAGTCACTTTTGTATAGAGAAAGTTGCCGACGATGTTGAAGTCGGCAAAGGGGGGCGTTATCAGGCGACTCTTTGCGACTCTTTGTATCGCAATAAAGCAATTCAAACCGGACTCTTCAGGGTTCATCAAGTCGATTAGCGGCAATATAATAGAAATTACAGATAACAGAGCCACTTACCCCTGATAATATTTCTTCAGGTCACAGTTCAAGTAATTGTGTAGATCCACATATAATAAAGATTATGGTCGCCAGCACAAGTACATTCAACATCCAAAGAAAACGCAGTAAAATCACAATAAAGTCAGGAAACAAGCCAACAAGGACGAACACAAATACACATGACTTCCACTGGGTAAAACAAGTTAAAATATACAAGTTTTTCAATAAAAGTACTATTAAAAATTTAAAAATATTTAAAAATATATACGCAAGTAAAAGTCGGTCGACGAAAGTAAAGTCGTCGGCGACAAAAGTAGAGAGCAAGACACAAACGACCACACTCCACCGCTGCTCAGGTGGAACTGGCTGTGGAAAACTAAATTCCCACGACTCCCCAGCCTACCCGAGTTGGGTGTAAGGCAAAAAAGGGGAGCCGGAGAGAGAGTTCCACCGAGCAACGAGAAGGACCCCGGGCCACTCCAGCCCGGCGAGCAGATTTATTTAGACCAAGTAAAGCGTTGCAATCATTGCCGTAACAGTGGCAGTATTTATTTACAAAAAGTGTGTTACATAGATTAAAAGCTGTTACAACGCTCAACCCCTGAGGGGATGAAAGCAAGTCATGGTAAAACGAACACAAAAAACCGGTGAACAGAACAAAAACAAGATAAAACAGGTTTGGACACTTAAAATGATGACGACGGTAAAAGCATATAAAAAGCATATAAAAACCCGGTGAACACATACAAAAAATGGCGAGTAGGAGAAGGAGGCAAGCTCGCCGCGGGCCGCGACTAACTTTAATATGTATTTATATGTGTCTATTATAATTGTTTTATTTCAGGATATAATGATTGAACATATTGCGGGTGCTAGATGTTGTTGAAAGGTAGTATGGATCAGGTTTGAATAGATTTTTAAGATTCTTTTAGCTGTATGAGGGCCCCCTCATATCATCACATTTCATTCATAACTCATCTTCCCCCCCCTTAAGTATGTGTTTGATTATATAATGACTATCTTTTTCTTCTTTCTTTTTCAGGTGGAGTGGTCGTCAGGATGGGAGGAAAGTCGGGGGCCCCCAGGATATGGTGGTATTTTTAATTTTATCTTTTTAACTTACTAACTTTTTAAAAATTTCTATTAATTCAACCGCCGGCTGACCCAGGGGGGTCAGCCGGAGTTTTTTTTAAACAAATTTTTCAGTCCCGTGTTCTGATTCTATTATTTCTAAGTCCAGTTGGCTAAGTCCAGTTTGCTTATTTGTGTTCTATCTTGTTGGTTGACCTCCAGCCTCCTGAGCACCAGACCAGTTACAATATAAAAGCATTTATACGATTAGCATATATATAACTAACTTAAAACAAACATATATACAGTTAAGACTTAACATATATACAATTTAAAAGGAGAGAGATTAAAAATGGCACCAAGTAAATTGCACAGTAAAACCAAGGCAGCATTAAAATATTAAAATTTTAAATTCTTAAAAGTTTAAAAGAACTGTTGCACCAAAATACTCTGTGCATTTCTGTACATCACAGAAGAAAAATACTTAAAATACACACAACACCGCTTCATGCCCCTGCAACTATAACCACCTGGTTAT
>JAOUZG010011718.1:0-13028 GCA_026289955.1 Argiope argentata | reverse complement strand
ATAGTCAATCTTTCAATCTTGAGTTATAGTCAATCTTTCAATCTTGAATTATAGTCAATCTTTCAATCTTGAGTTAAAATCAAAAGTGAGTTATCAATCCATGTACAAACTAATCCATCCATGTGCCCCTAAATTACCACTGATTCATCAATCCATACACAAGAAATAATGTTTTTTCGGCATTAGAATTTATTCATGCTATATTTGGTAGCTGAACGCGAGAAGATCTAAAATGATTATCTTCTTTTCCAAAAGACATCTCAATGTAGGAAAATGAAGGTAAATAGTGCCAGTTGTATAATTTCATTTTCTCGATCTCGCATTGTATTTGACTTTTTCATCGACGTTAAGTGCAACATCTTAGTTTATTAGTCCTGTTTCAAAGCAACGCTAGGGATATTTTAGTATGGATCTCGCTACTTTGAACCACGCTCAGACGACGTGGACGACATCTGACTTCTCTCCAAACTTCCACGTCCCATTAGCGAAAGTACAGATTTAACAGGCAACAAACCCACTTACAAAACGGTTCTTCTGCGGAATCGGGTGTCGAAACTGAAACCCTCCGGTTCCGAAACCAAAACATTACCGATTTCTAGAGAACAAAGCTGACATACAGCACTAAAATTCAGTAAAACGTAAATGGTATCGGGGTCCTAAGTTTCTTTAAAGCGGGTTTACATTCGGCCTATTATAAAATGGCTGATAAGACAAAGCATACACTGAAAGGGGCTGATTTATGCTTGCCACAATTTTATAAAATAGATTCATGAATTCCATGATCGGCTATAAATTGCTGTTTTGGCGTCTCTGGGTTTTTCTCTTTTACTTTGTATCTTATTTAAGGGGCAGTTCAGTCATCGTTCATCTCTCTATTTTGCGATAATCATAGCATTTTAATACCTTTTGATCTAATATTGTTATTTTTTTATTATGGCACCTGTCATAAAATCATGGAAAAAAAGACACTCAACTTAGCATCAGAAAGAACAACAACAACAAAAAAATGAATTAATTTATGATAAGCGATCTATTTTTTAAACCGAAAAAAACCCGCCAAATTCTACAAACACATGTGCAGTAAGAAAAAAAAATACAATACAGCAACATGTTGTCCCGTGGGAATAAATACTTGCGATGGACCGAAGAGCACTTTTCGGCCTTTTTACGCATTTGCTGCCTAGTTGAGAGTATACCTACTTCTATATTAAGTAGAAAAAAATGCTTTTCTTTATTTATTTTACTGCAAAGTGTGGAGGTTTTTTTTTTGTTGTTGTTTTTGTTTAACAGGCTAATCATAACTTATTACTTAGAAATTCTTAACTACATAAAGTAGAAAAGAAAGAAAATTAGCATATTCTAAGCAAATTAGCAACTGCTATATGGGTTTTCAATAAAATAATAAGTTTTTTTTTAAATTTGAAATTAATAGTGTCACCAATAACAGATGAAAATTTATAATAATTAATCTTTATTTAGAAATGCCCTTTCAATTGAAAATAACTTTTAAAAAGTATTTTATTTCATAGATATTAAAACATATCTCAGAATACTAGCCCTGATATTCATTATACACGTTTTAAGCTCACAACAGTTATGAGTAACTGGATATTAAACGAGCAATTCAAACAGAAGTCAAACTCAAGTCATGAAAGTTTGTTGCCAAGTGTAATTCCTATTGAAGAACTTGATAAATTTTGTAAGGCGTATTAATTCTAGAATCAGCGTCTGAAATTCTTTAATTATTTTAGACTGTTAAAAGTTCTAAGAAATGATTGAACTCAATTCCCGAAAGAGTTAACATTCAAAGCAATAATAGGTCGATTCCTGAAAGCTTTAAAGGAATCATCGGATAAAAATAAGAAAAAAAGCAGTTTATATGTAAAAGATGTTTTGATGTTATTGATATGTTTTGACATGTTTATATATTTGCAGTATTCAGTGAGATAAACACAGATTTTAATAACTCCCTTCATAGTTATTAAAATGAATTAAAACAGTCTTTATTGCTTATGTTCAATGCTAAGTCTGATTTTTTTTCCTGTTTCATGAAATTCAAGTTCCAAACCTTCAGATTTCAGATTATTTATATATCTATTTATTCTTTAATTTCAAGCTTATAAAGATGGTCGTTGCCATTAGAAAACTTCGTGTGTCTGTGCCTAAATCGTAAGCGTGAACGCCACCTTTTATGGAATCCCGTCATTACACCTGTAAATAGTTACATCCCGAATTTCGTCTCGATCGTTGAACGGACTTGCTTACAGAGGTCGATATATCAGTAACATTTCTTGAATAAAAAAGAAATAAATTTTGTATTTAATAAATTTTGTAAAAGAAATAAATTTAGTATTTAATAAATTTTGTAAAAGAAATACAATTTGTATTTAGTAAATTTTGTAAAAGAAATACAATTTGTATTTAGTAAATTCTGTAAAAGAAATACATTTTGTATTTAGTACATTTTGTAAAAGAAATAAATTTTGTATTTAGAATTTTGTTATGTTTTGGTATAGGAAAATGTTGAACTTCAACTATTGTTTATGTGTGGTTAACAAGATATTGGAATTGAGTTGAATTGAATTTGTTGTTTTATGACAAAAAAAAGGCATTTTTGATTAAGCTTCACCACATTATCAAGTTTAAAATATTTATATCAATTTATAATAAAATAAAGATATGGAATGATTACAAAATCCAAATGTCTAAAAGTTTCAATCTGTGAGTTATGAAAACACGTAACAATGATACAAGCACAAGATATTGGAATTAAGTCTTCTTCGTTCTCTCATTACATGTCATGAAATATTAGTATTTTAAAGGTTACAGGAAAATGTGACAAATTAATCTTTTTAGTGTGTCATGTGAAGAAGTAATTAATTGACTTTCCGTCTGTAAAATAAAACGAGGTTGCCATATAGCATAATAGATAAAATCATATATTCAAAATGACACATTTTTGTTCAATTTCAAGGTTTAATGAGATCTTTTTCACGTCTAGAATCATCTTCGGCGGAATAGCCTTAAAGTACTTTAAATGCTCAAAATTCGATGCAATAGCAATAGCTTTATTTTTTCCAGTGACTCAAGGTGCATCAGAAGACATATACACGCGGCGTTAACTTCATAAGCCATATAACATCCCTTGGACTGAAATGTCACTTTTGTCTAATAGTTGTGTTACTCGGCTACAAACCAGAACATTGCAAATTCGGTCCTAGGACAATCCGAATCACCCACATTGATGATCCGCGACTTTGAATAAAGCAAATTTCATATGCAGTTTCACACAGTTGTCGTGACATCACTACCCTCAGCAAAAGTTGTCAGACTCATTTGACGTATCAACTCTCACACATGCTTGCCAACTCACTCAACCTCTCGCCATAACGTTTGGCGCTATAAAATCATTCGTTTCTCTCCCGCCGACTCTCTGGTGGGGGAGTATAGTGGTGTTAACTTCATAAGCCAGATAGCATCCCTTCGACTGAAGTGCACTTTCTTCTAATGTTACTCGGCTACAAACCAGAACGTTACAATTTCGGTCCAAGACCAAAACGCATACAGCTACAAACATTGTTGGTATTTGAAGTTGTTTTAAAAGTGTGGTTCTTCAATAATGAATCTGAGATATATAAATGTTTCAATAATGAGTATCTAAAACTTAGCGTACAAATTGTTAGAGTAGGAATGAACTATACAAACACACCATAATTAAACAAGGTCTATTTATATAAAACGCCTCCAACATCAGCTAGACTACACACGGACGTGCAGAAGTGACAAGTAAAAATTTATTTTCCTTCACAGTCATATTACAATTTTAAAATTGTTCTGAATCTATACATCTATATTTTTTCTTTAAATTGTTATATTTTTATTGAATAGTAAGTACACGTTATGTATGGAATATTACACCGGAAAAATTGCATCCTCGGCATGCAGACGCATATGCACTCTTTTGTTGAAATTTTCATTTCGCATAAATGTGGCTGAATATCGTTGACGCAGAGTCCCATTTCCTCTTGCCATACATGCGTGCTTGTAGGCATAGATCTTTTATCGTCAAATAACTTCTCAGAAAAAAATCGCAAAAATTAAAATCAGTCAAATCGCACAAAACAAAAAAAATCACATTAAAATTAAACTGTTAAATCGTACAATCTAAGGGGCCAATTCTCAAACATTTGAACTGCGGCCAACAGACCTTGATTATTTTTTTTAATATTGTTCAACAATGAAAACACGTTATTCTGTCATGCAAAGTGCCATTTTCACTAACTCTAAACTATCAGCTGTCAAAAATAGTTTTGTTTTCTTTTTCAATTGAGTTTCCAATACTTTACAGGCTGAGAAGTGTTAAATTAAAATATGCAATTATTAAATTAAAATCTTGCTTTAACTTTGTAATATTTACATGCTTGGTTGTATTCCACAGCGCCTAGTATTTACTACGTAGACTTTGATATCACTCTGTATTGAATATTATTATTATAGAAAGTAAAGTTGATTTATTTAACTCATCAACAATAGAAAAATAATTACTTTGGGCTCTGAATTCCTCCATTTTCTTTTCTCACTCGTGAACTTCTCTAGGGATTCTTTTGCATGAAGCTGAAATTCAGAGCTTTTATTTTAGGACGTTTGCTTTCTCCGTCGCTTAACATTATGCGCAGCAATTCAAAGCAAATTGCTTGGTAATTATTTCCTTTATACAAGCTGCATAACAATATCCAAAACAAACACAAAAGCCGGCATTGTGCTATCACACAATCAGAATAGGGAAGCAACCGATATGCTGTTGAAAACGCCGATATTCACCTTAAAACAGAGCACACCCTCCTCTGCATCCGAGCTGCTTAAAATTCCAAGTCACACCCCATTACTCCATAACGAGCACGAATTTCGCACGGAATTTGTTTTATCGTTATTTACATAACTTCCTATTTGCATTCCGTCAGCACAAAAGACATTTCACGTCTTGTAACTTACTTTAACACAAATTAGAGTAATAAGGCGCGGTTTTCGGGCACAGTAACGCAGGTGCCAGAAATAAAGTCAGAGTAATGTGGTCACTGTATGGGTTTTGTTGTTGGCCCAGGAAAACAAAACCCTTTTCTGAGTGAAAGGATGCGTGGGGGGGGGAAGTTAAATACTGTCTCTGGAAATTGCATCTTCGCGGCTTATTCGGTTGGTACAATCTTTTTGAGATGCGGTGTGTTTGTATGTTTGGTTGGTGATGTAATTTTATATCCGAGCAAAAACAAGATGCGTCTTGGGAGCTCTGCCGGTTTCGGTTCGCTGTTTGATTCTTATCTAAATTTTATTTGGCTCTACGAGTATTTCTAAATTGTTGACGAAGATTGAAGTGGTCTCGTTTGTTTTAGCAGCTACTGATATACTTAGCGTCGTTTGGGAAAAGTGGTAAACTATGAATTCTGATAAACTTGAAGAAATTTGATATTATGTGAAGCTTTTATTCTTAAAGCAGCTAACCGTTTTTGACGAGTGTATTCCTCATGGTCATTTTGCGTTATGGCGAATTTATTCGTTTAGAGTAGTACAATTTGATGTTTGAATTACAATTTTAATAATAATTCAATTAATATTCATTTTTTAATATATTGAGGCCGATTAGAAACCCAAAGGAATAAATAAAGAGGTCATTAAAGCGTTGTACCAAGCTTTATCCAATACTATTTTCTAACAACAAATTAAAATAATAACTTAATTTTTACTCCTCTTTTTCTTCATTGAACAAGTAATATAAAAAATTAAGTCAATTCCTATTTATATCAAAAAAAGAAAAACTCCATTTTAGTTATTTTTTATTAAATAATTATAAATAATTTATCAAAAAAAATTATTGCTTTTCGCAAGAATTGAATCTGCATTCTTCACCTTCACAGAAATGGAAGAAAGCATTTATTTTAATTATTTATTAATTAATTATCATTAAGCGTTATATGCCTCAGCCCTAATAGCCAATCATACTGACTGCCCAATTAATGGTCGAATTTTTCTTCTGTTGTTGTTTCCCGTTCCCGTGAGCATCAGAGCTAGATTAGGTCCATATACTCATTCCCCTTGAGAAAATCCAGTACCAAAAGGGATACATGAACCAGGTTCTGTCTGGTAAACCCCAGACAAGATGAAATGTGGTCAGGAGATGCCTGTGCAAAAGAACATTTAGTGCAGAATTCGAACAGTTTAACACCTCCGACAAAAGTCACTGATAATAGATGGCCCTTAAGAAAACGGGTAAGAGCAGTTTGATCTCGTCCACTACTGCCCCGAACCAGGGAGTCACCAGGGCGCTTACTCTGGTAGCATGGGTGCACCGGTGAGACCATCCAAATGAAATTAATCGTAGCCTTGTGTTTAGAAAAAAATTCCATCTTTTACTCTAATTATTACTGATAAGTTCGTCGTTGAAAAACACATTTTTAGGAACCTGGAGTTCAAGAACTCCATGATACTCCCATCAATGGACAAAAACAAATTTTTCATTCTACTATACTTTTTGATTCTTAGTGATATCTATGTGTATAGTAATCCTGTACATATTTCTTTATATACGCCCTCAACTTTATTTTTTAATAACTCAAAAATAAGAATTTAAACAATACATAAATCACACTTTTAAACCTAGGAAATAAAATTAAAAATGATACTCTGAATGCAAAATGCAATCTAAAATATTGACAAAAAAAGTAAAAAAGTTTTCGCAACAATATAATTAAACGATTCTGGTTTGCACGGTAAATTGAGAAGCATTCATTAAGTTAAAAAGAGAAAAAAAGGTGTCCTTTCACACCTAATGCACAATATTAGACTGCATTAGTGTGAATGCATCCGAGGCAAAGTGCGAATGAACAAGAACAGAAACAAAAATCTTGTAGTTAAATTACTGAAGAATGATACTGAATGCAGTGTACCGTAACATTCAACTAGTGAATTAGCGAATAAAAAAACATCAAATGTTACAAAATGCAATTTTTTAAAGTAAAAGTTAATTCAGGAAGCTACGTTTCGTCTGAAGGAAGCTTTCAACTTTTTTTCACAAGGAGAATTGGATTTAAGGAGAAGTGTCTCAGAGAATTGAAGACTTTTTTGAAAAATATTTTCCAAAATGCAGTTTTGGATTTTTGATTTTAAATACCATTTTAATTGTTAGTTTAAAATAAATGAGCAAGCAATTAAAGAATTTTATTCACGTTATTATACACAAAATATAATGCATAATTGCATATTTGGCTTCCAGATTATTTTATTACAATATGAGAACCATAACGTTTTGATTAATAGGTTTTAATGTTTCCGAAATTTAAGAGCAAAAAATATTTTTACCTTCTTTTACCAGCATTGATTATAATTGTTTGCTTCTTTAACAGCAGGTGCGTTTTTAAAAGACTGGCCTTTTTTCAACAGTATTACTTTACTGTTATGCATGCTTCTTTGAAAGCAGATGCCTCTTAAATGATTGAAGTACGACATTATATATATATAGTTACGTTTTTAGTGTAGTGGGCTCGGATTGAATAGACTTTACTTGAGGACAGCACAAACAAATTTATTTACAGCTATTTACAGAATGACTTGATAAAGTAAAACTTCAGATGAACACAACAGCAAACGTAAACACAGCTCACTAATCACAAGCGAGAATCTGCTAGTACAGCAAGACGCTTCTCTTCCGAGAAAGGAACTCTCAACTGCGCCACCATCTTACGGCAACCCGTCCCTTATATAGTCGAGTGAACGTCACGTGAAGCAACGCGGTGCACTCAGAACTGTCTCAGGGCTACCAGAATATTCCCCTCGCCAAATCAACTCGGCTGGTGTGATGCACCTAGTGAAGCGTCGCCAATGTTTTCTACTTCAGCACGCGTTCTCCCGCTTATAAAATTTATATATTATATATATATATACACGCAGAGAGAGAGAGAGGTTTAGAGGCCGATAGAAAATTCTCCTGATTGTTTCAAACTGGTTTTTAAGTTGGTTAATGCCTTAAATTAATTAAGATAAAAAATGAATTAAAAATAATAATATTCTCACATGATAACTTGAAATTTACGATCAAAGATTTCATTTTTTGATAACTTTCTTTTAGATTTGGTATTTACAGGCAATTTATATTCCATATCATAGTTAATTTATAAGATCTACCATATACAGATTTAGTACAAAGCTAGGCAAATTCTGATAGGATAATTCTTGTGAAATGATCAAGTTATTTGCATCCCATAATAAAAAGATGTCATTTATTTCAGCTATCGTCAGATTACTTATTTAATTTTGTGGCTTCAAGCTTACATGACGTCAAAGTTGCCAATAAAATGGTTATTGTTCGTAATTACGTCATGATCCAGAATAATCAATAGACAACCATCTTGCATTTTGTTTATAATGTGGTTTACTGAACCATTTTCAAATTACTCCAAAAGCCAAAATAATTGGTTTATCTGACGATTTTAGGATTATGGTCATATGAATCTTTTGGGTTATGATGTTTTTCATTTCTTGTAAATTTATTGAAGGATGTCATGGAAGCAAAAAATGCATGAAACCCGAGTCAGATTCTCCCTCCCAAATTTTCACGCCACACAAACAAGAGCAAGCGATTGGTTCGAAGAGGTATCTTGATGAACTAAAAATTCGAATATGAAATCTTCAAATCACAAATACCATTATTAACAACTTATTACCCTTATTATTTCCAAAATTTATTGCCATCCTTGTTTGGTGTAGTAATTATATGTTATAATTCTTATTTCTAAATTAATGCATTGTTGGGTTTTCCTTTATATCAGCATGGAACAGACCGACCGACTTCTCTTTCATGGATATAAAATTTTATTGCAATTAAAAATGTATATCAATATTATATATAACGAAGCAATTTTGATGTAAAGCCCACATGCCGATTTTCAGCTAGAACTTGATTTAGTTTTGGTTCACCATATTGATGTATATGTAATGAAAAATTCAAATTTATTGAAGGTTACAACTTTTTTTGTATATTTAGTACAGACAAAGTAAAAAAAAAATTCATCTATCACTTTCAATGAGGAATTAAATAATTCCATGCTATTAAATACTGTTTTTGTAGTAAAAATTATTGAAGGATTTAATATTAGAATAATTAATTAATATTAGAATAATTTAATATTAGCATTTATGTGAAACATGAATTTTTATTTAACATTAAGAATAAATAATACTAATAATAAAAGGTTTAAATGAAATCTGCTATGCATATTTCAATGTGTCATATCAGAACATCATTCCATGAACGGTCAAGCGCCACGTGCTCGTGTGAGTTAAATTATATTTTTATTCATTTTAATGGTTTCATTGAGTGAGTCACTCTAGTATTGCAAACGATCCAAAAATGTCTCGTATTATTGTTTTAAAAAATATCACATTTCCTATTTATTTCATTTCATATAATCACATGGCCAAAGTGACATTTTTCTAGGTTTTATTTGCTGTAATCATTAACTAATTTTTTAAAAAATCAGAGCTTTTGTAAAAGCAATGGTGACGCGTTATTAAAATATGATTTTTTGGGACTCTCGTGTAGATAATAAAATTTTTATTTTTCACCTACGGATTATTGTTGACGCGGAAAGCCTAATACCAAAAACATCAACGCGTTAGTAAAAGCTGATTTTTTTAGATGCTCGTGTAGATAATAAAATTTTTATTTTTCGCCTACTGGCTTTTGTTGACGCCACAAACCTCATTCCCAAAACAATATCATGTTCTGACATGATAAAAACCAAATCCAAATTCATATCTGATTAAAAATTAAAAATTGTAAATTAGTTACCACCTGTTCCGTAAATGGTACAAAATAAATTTTCTTTCAAATTAATACTTGACACTTAAAAGTCTTTTGAAGAGACCGTTTACACTCTCCAAAAATTCATCCCACGTCATTTATTCAATTTTAAACAAATTAATGCATGGTCTAAAGAGGCAATTCTATTATCTCTGAGTCCCATCGATATATTCGAGACATATCTATTTTCTCGAGTCGAAAATGTGGTTCGAAATTTAATTTCTTCACATTTCTTCGCGGCGAAATGAATGCAGCGGAGTGTATTAGCGCTGTTCTTTACAATTAAACATCAAAGAAACCTAATTTTGATTTAAGGCTCAGGCCATACATGCTCCTGAA
This sequence comes from Argiope argentata, assembly GCA_026289955.1. Classification (NCBI taxonomy): domain Eukaryota; kingdom Metazoa; phylum Arthropoda; class Arachnida; order Araneae; family Araneidae; genus Argiope; species Argiope argentata. The sequence goes on along the minus strand of JAOUZG010011718.1, from coordinate 2,839 downwards.
GAGTTAATTATTCGGTGAATGCAGAATCACAGAAGACGGAGGAGGTCGGAAAAAAAATTGTTTCTGCAATCCTTACCACGATATAATTGAATTCCAATGCGTCCGAAACAAATTGAAAGTATATAATGAAGATCGTACTCTGAATAAGATTTTTCCTGGGAGCTCTGTTTGGGAAATGAACAATAATTAATTTCACTCCCCAGTGATAAGATTCTGATAAATGGATGGGAATATTAAGTTTTGTAAAAAAAATGAGTTGGCGATCTAAAAATAGGATTGGTTTCATTGTTCATTTACGAATGAATTCGAGTCTGGGGATTAGAATTTATTTGAATAGAATTTTGTTAGGTTGGTAAAAATTTAATGACGCTTAATAAATTCAACACCTTAAGGGTTAAAGCCAGTGCTTATTCGGTTAATTCTGATTTTTTCGAATTTTTGAGAATAATACAAGGCTATTCAATACTTTAATTTTACAAGGTTTAGATTGATCATTTTGGATCATCTGATATTTAAATAGATTCTAAAAGAGATTATCTAATAGAAAGATTATTATGTCAAGCCTTCGAAAAAATTATCTCGTTCTACACCTAACGTGATCATCCGAGTCAAAAACAACATTTCGTTCGTTTCTTGGCCGTTCATTTCTTGAACGGCCAAGCACCCCGTGCTAGTGCAAGTTAAATTGTATTACTTTAGTATTGCAATGAGTCACTTTAGTATTGCAAACAATCCAAAACACCCTGTCTCGCATTTATTGTTAAAAAAAATATCACATTTCCAATTTATTTCATTTCCTATAATCACGTGCTCAAAATGACATTTTTCTAGGTTTTATTTGCTGTAATAATTAACTTATTTTTTTAAAAAAAATAGAGCTTTTGTAAAAGCAATGGTGACGCGTTATTAAAATATGATTTTTTGAGACTCTCGTGTAGATAATAAAATTTTTATTTTTCACCTACGGATTATTGTTGACGCGGAAAGCCTAATACCAAAAACATCATGTTCTGACATAAAAAAACGAACTGACAAAAATAAAAACTTCCATTTTTTTATATTAACCACTTAACAGTTTTATTTTCTTTACTATCTAATAAGTTGGCATCATCTATTTCGGGAGTATTTTCTTATTTTGATTCAAATGGAAATCCATCGAATACTTGACTTATCTACGCATTCGAAGTCATTTTAGTATTGAATTATAATTGTTATGTAGGTTTATTTTTTGTTTACAACAATCAAAATTCGATAAATCGATGCACGTACGTGTACGGACAAAACAGTTAAGTGGTTAATATAATGTATAGGCTTAATATGGAAAATAAAAATTACTTTAAAATATTATATTGTGAATTGTAATTTTTGTCTGAAAATATTACAACTTATTCAGAGTTTTTACTCCGCCTTATTTAATGTATAATCCGAATTCATCTTATTACATGTAAAACACCTATTTTACCTGAACCATATTTTGATTAAATAAAACGTATTCTGACAAATGCGCAAGAATACGGTGGATTTTCGAATGTGAGTACGAACATCATAACCAATTCAATCAAAAAATTTGATCCCAAATATACTTGGATGATTTGAGAGATCAAGTAAAATCAATGAAGGGTAAGATTTCGTTAATATAACAGTACTTACTAAGATACCGGAATCATAGCATAAAAATGCCAGATGAGTTTATAAGGTGAATCTGGTGATATTCACATTTTATTAATAAAGTAACAAAATTCAACTCTAAAAATGTTGATATTCCGAGTGCATATAACTATTGAAAAGAATTAAAATCTTTAATTATTTCAAAATTGTTGGTTAAAAAATCATACAAATTAAACAAAGGCTTTAAATCTTGAAGAATATTTTTATAAAAAATAATTACATTTTATTTAGATATATAGGTGAAGTTTCTGGCGAACATTATGTATATAAGGAAATAACAATTTTATATTAGTATAAAATATGAAACATGGATTCATATGATTATGTGGAATAAAAAAAAAGTTTGAATCCACAAGTCTCTTACCACTTTTAGAAACCACTGCTCTAAAGTCTCTCTTTCTCTCCCCACCCCTATCCATCGTCCTTAGTCCAAACCTACTGGACCATGGTCAAAACCAAATGGACTATAGAATAACAAAGTCTGTAGTAAATATATGGTGGCCTCAAGTGGACCACAGAATATCATAAACTACGGTTATTCAGAGTCATAGCAGCTCGGATTTGGCAGAGTTATCGTTCTTACCTCGATCTCCTTTGTACTGAACATTCTTTTTTTTTTTGTTTATGTTGGTATTCGTTTATTTATTTTGATTTGTTTCGTGTTTATAAAGATGTAATTTCATAAATGACTCTTCATTTTCATTTTACTTTTTTAATCAATCAATTAATTTAATTAAATACTTATTTCACAGAAGTTAAATAATAGTAGAACAAAAAATAATTTCAAAATTCCGTGATAATTTCGGTAATGAATATGGTTAAAGTGGTCATTAGTGTGCCCCCGAGTTTGCCGCCAATATGGCAACCCAACACAACGCTCTTGTAGTAACCCTAATGATGTTTTGTTTACTTCTTCCAACAATGGTTGAGTTGCACATGAGCTTCAACTCTTTTTAATAAATTTCCTATAGATAAAATTTCCTGTTGAATCCATTCTTTTTGCGTCTTTGTATTTCTCAATTATTTATTATTTATTGTACATGTTATCCACACAGTCCTTATGTTCAATGTGCTAGCGAAGCTACTAGTTTCCCGCTCCCATGGCTAGCGAAGCCGTAGGATGTTTTTTTTTTTTAATTAAAAAATTCTGCCCGGTGCCTTCAACGGATGC
>JAOUZG010011713.1:0-11115 GCA_026289955.1 Argiope argentata | reverse complement strand
ATTTTATTTGATTTTAAAATTAAAAAATATTAATTTTGAACAAACAATCACATAAGTATTCTAAATAAATATCGCTTTGCTATATACCATTTATTGTGCATGTTTTAATAGATCATTTCGACTGTTGTTGAAAAAACACGAATTTCAGCTCTTTGGCGATTATTCTCTTTCCGGCAACCCTACGCTTGTAGACGAAGACACATGGGTTCATCATTCACTCACCCATACAGATTTTCATTCTCTTCGCGGTAAAATTGTTCCATTCTCTTACATGCAACCGAACCGCGAGTTCGAAATAATCGGGAATCGAATAGAAAGTTGAAAAACTTGATATCTTTTTTGAATTTTGGTATTCTTGTGGATTTAAGGATTTATTTAATTGTGAGGTAAGCAGATAATATTACTTTTATATTTAGTATAGTTTATTCTATATTGCTTTTTTAATTTGTCGTTTTCTTTTTAAATAGTTTTCGGGATAATAAAGCTGTATTTATTATATTTTGAGAATTCTAAAACGGATGTATAATTGAGTATAACTATGAGAAGTGTAATGGTTCTGTTTTATTTTTGTTTTTTTATTAAAATCCTTCTTTTCAAAATAATAGAATTATTAGAAGTAGAATAAATGTTACTATCAAAAATTAGTAGTTTGTACCGGTTTTATCTTATACAAATTAGTTAGCTTGGTTAAAAAAATTTGGCTATTATCCTTTCTTTAATATAACTAATAAAATATTTTCTTACTGAAGTTTTAGAACTAAAATGCATTTGAGAGAGAATATGTTATTCAAATATCGATTACTATTTTTTTTCCTTCTCTTTTCTTCAAACGTTACATAGATACTAGGGAAAGAAATTTTGAAACCACTATTTCCTGAAAAATATTTGTCGTGCTGTCTTATTATTTATACTCAAATCATAAACAAAAATAATTTCTGCACCTAGAAAAGTTGCATTGTTTATAAAATTAGATTCGTATAATACCAACCTCATATTTTCGAAAAATGTGTTGCATTTTTTAATAAAAAATTAAAGTATTTTTTTTTACTTATACAAATTATTCTTACACATAATACTTACTATGAAATAAATAAAAATCATAAATATTTCACAAGTATATTTTTTGGACCGAATAACAAATCCTCATTAAGGAACAAACCCTCATTACGATAATGTATATTCAAATAACCTTGGCCCTAGGTGTAACATGCAAGATAATGGTTAAACTTATTCATTTTAAGTCGTTTGTAGTTTATTTAATTATTTATAACTTTGTTTTTCAACTTTCAGATTATTTTTTTTCGTTCTGAGAATTCCACTTTGAAGTTGAACTTCTTCATAATCTCCACCCTCCTATTTTGATAGCAGTTTCCCAAATTTCTTTTTTTTTTCATGCAAATTTATTAATAGAATATTATTGTATTTTTCTTCTTGAATGCAGCTTGTCACAAAAATTATCAAAATTTTACTCTTTAAATTTTAATTGAGACTGTAGTCGATGTTTTTAAACAATCGAGAGATAATTACTATTTAGATAATTCTATTTAAATTCATTTTTGATAATTTAAGTGTTTATTAGTTTGTCATGTAAAATTGCAAACTGTCCCTAAAATTGTAACTGGCTCTCGATTGTATATTTTCGGCTTATCAATTGTTGCGCTATAAGACTGCTGAGCAACGAATTTTATTTTTAATATTTTAATTGTTCTTAATTTGTCAAATAAAATTGAAATAAATAAAATCCATTGCTCAACATTCTGATTATGCAACAATTAATTAAAAATATATTTATTAATAAAAAAGTTTCTGCTTAAGTAATTATATTTAAAAATGTGCATTCGAGAGGTGATTCGATAACGCTGGTTCTTCTTTTAAAATTCGAATGTATTCGGCCAAAGCCTTCAGGGTCCGTACCATTCCAAACTCAACCCTCAACGGTGAAATAATAAAAAAACCCTTTTTATATAGAGAAACTGGTCTGAGTTCTTTTTAATAAAATGATGACTTTCATTTAATAAGCAAAGATGCTGTACGCATTGAATTCGCAAATCTTATTTTTTTTTAAAAAAAACTTGTTTACCGAAATAATATTTTATTCAAGTTCATCGTTTGGAACGGATATTTTTATAAATAAATGCAATTAAAGGCAGATGGATAAACTACAGTTTTGGTTATAACTTTTATTTCTTTATATTTTTATGGATGAAAAATTGGAACAAAACAAGTTTTAAATTGGAACAAAACAAGTTTAATTTAACATTTGTTTATCTTTAAAATAGTTTTTTTAGAAAAACTTTTTAATAATTTTGTAATCCTAGATAATTCTATTAAACTTTTAACTTTTTTCTTTGAAAAGTAAAACCTTATTATTCTTATTGCACTCTAATCAAATTTTACAAACTAACTGTTCATCTTTGTGTTTGCATAACGCAAAATTTATGATGGAACTATAACATATGCTACTATTCTGTTTCAGCTTTTAATCATGAAATGTTATATCCCTGTATTTTGCATTTTTTCTTGAAAATTTAATTTAAAGTTTGCTTATTTAATTTTATTTGTTTTTTGTTTATAGAGATATAATTTTGTTTGCAATTTCCTATCCGTTTCTGATGCACGTATATAGATATTAGTCAATCGATTAAGTTAATTAAATTTTAATAACTTTCTAATGGCGCCATCTAATTTGTAATTTGAGAAAAGCTTACTTAATATTCCATAAAATTTATAATAATAAATTATAATGACTAAAAAATAGAAAATAGATTTTTTAAATTTAATTTTTGAGCAGTAGTAATATTGTATTTTTAAAACCAGTTTTTATTAATTTTATTTAATGATAGTCACCCAAAAGAAATTTTTCAAAAACAATACAACAGATTTAAAGAAACTTTAAAAAAAAGAATATTATTAATAGTCATTAAATAGTTAATTCCATTGGTCAGCAATTAATTGATATATTTCCGTTTTCTAATCGTTTTTCACATTGTAATATTTTTAACTAATGATTTATCTTGCTATTCATCCCAGATTTTAAAAAATATCCGCTTTGAAAAAAAATACAAAAAAATGTGTATCGTTATTGATTATTTCTTACATAAACAACTTGGAACTTATACTAAAGCTTTGTAACTCTAATTAATTGATGTAAATATGGAATCTTCCCATTTGTTAGAAGTTGAATCTTTCAATTAATGAATATAAAAATTTCACATGTTTTTTTTTTACCGATTGAATACTTTTATATAAATCATACTGGGAAACTGATACCATTCGTTTTCACCGCTCAACAACAGAAACTTCTGATATTTTGCCTTTGTGGGATCTTTTGCAGATTTGGAATAGTTAAAATGTATTAATTGCTCATTTAATAATATTAAGACTAGACACATTTTTTGTGAACTAATACAAAAATGCATTCAAAATGTTACTGCTAGAAGGATTGAGTAACCTCTCATTATTAAGCTAAAGTATAAATATATATTTTAATGTTACTGTTAACACGAAAATAGTTGGTGTAAACAATCTCTCCACCCGATCTTATACCAACAGATTTTTTTTGTAGATAGATTTGTATCATATTGAATTTAACATTTAAATTCATTATTCGTCATAATCAACTAATTGAGATACAACAGCAAAAGATAAGTTCTCTAATTTTGAATGATATATTTAACACGATTTACAATACCTTGAAAATAATGGCTAGCAATTCAAAATTTTCTATAAATTACAACATTATACATTGTGCACAACTTAGATGTATGTTGTTATTAATGTAATAGTAAATACAATTAAATTCAGTGGAAATTGTTGCTCTTTATTTGACTCTAGACGTCTTTGGTGACCAACTGGCTCGTGGAAATATCAATAAAATTTAATTTCAATCAAATATTTTTTGCATAAATTGTTCATGTTCTTTAGAGCTAATTAGTTTTAAATATAAAACTGGAAAAATATAAAGCCATGTCATTTCAATAACCTTACATATTTTTCGGTTTGTTTTGCCTAATTAGAATCAAGTATTTGGACACCATAATACCATTAAAAATATTACTATTTAAGCAATTTGTATGTTGCCATTTGCGAAAAGTAATAAACACCTTTTTCAGTGGCTTTCAAAAATGGAGTAAACACATGCAATTGAGCTTTTGATGAAACAATGAAAATAATTTGAATTTATGACTGTCATTGTTGTAAAGTTATGCAAAAAAGTATTTTTTTTTATTTTGAAAATTCAAGAAAAATTTACAGGATTCTATTTAATTAGTATTATTTTAAAGACAAAAGTTTTGAATTTTAAAATGACGTGAAAATAATTCTTGTACAATAATCTTTTCGGAAGTTATCACTTTAAAATTCAAAAGTTTAACTTGCTCTTAATAAAAATTTTGCTAAAATTTACCGATGTGTGGTACACATCGGTAAATTTTAGGAAAATATATCGGAATCAAATTCGCAAGTTTTAGGTTAAATGCATTAAGAGAAAGAGTGCTGTACTTCTGAATTTTAGATTAAGTTCCTTTGAAGGTGGTCTGTCTGTTCTTGATGTATGAACATGTTTGTTCAAGAACAGAACTAGCTAGGTAAATGAAATTTAGTTTGTGGTTTTGATAGCAAAATTTTTGCTCTATATTAGATTTTGGAATTAATTGGTGGAAGCAGAAGGTTTCTCTTCTCTTTCCAAAACGACTAACTTAAGCATAAAATTATGGAAATATACAAGAAGGTCAAAAGTTGGCTACTCCTCTTGACTTAAGAAGCATTTTTTTATATGCCACGCTTGAATAAGCAGTTATGTTTTTGCTGTTCTTTCTATTGGCACTTTCCATGGGATAGCTCGCTAATGCATTTTAAGCCGAAAGGAGCGTCTCTTGTTTTGTAGTAGCGCCACCTGGGGCCTAGAGTACGACTTAGCTACTCACTCATCACAGTCTCTTGCACAGCCCCTTTTTACAGGGGAGCACATTCACTCACCTTACAGATAGAGCATAGAAGGACAGTCATGCCCGAACCGGGGCTCGAATCTAGGTTTGATTTGATTTATTATGTTTTCTCTTTGGCGCAATAGTCACATTTGGCCAAGTTGCGCCAATCCAACGGTAAAATATAAAAGTAAGGTGAGGTGGAAGTTCAAGATAAATATAAGAGTTGATAAACCTTAATAAAATAGATATGCATCAATTTTTTAAGATTCCAGCTTTAAACAAAGGCAAAAATACAAAAATAATGTTTTGGTACCATCTGTTCCAGAAGGAACACAAATACTAATCGAACTAAATACAGAGTACAGGTAAGACGCTCTACCCTTATTCCAGGACGCCTCATAAGCAGTTATTCTATATTGAAAGACATAAAAATGTGAAAAAATTAGAACAGTTTTTTTTAAAAACTTTATCTTGTACGTGTACTATAAAGGAAGTATACTAATCGCCAAAAAATTCTAACTCCAAATTTTGACGAATCACCACGCTTTAGACTGCCTTGAGTTCGAAAAACAAGTTTTTGGAAAATATCCGTATGCCTAAGACAAAGATAACTCAAAATAGGTTAGAGGGGGGGGTCTCATATATGAAGTAACCGAGGAAGTATAGTAATCATCGAAACATTCGAACTCCCTATTTTGACGAATCTTCACGGCTTAGCCCTGCCCGAATTCGAATAATAAATTTTTGAAAAATATCTGTCTGTCTGTGACGAAGATGTCTCAAAATAGGTTTGAGCTAGGCGATTGAAATTTGGTATAGACTTTACACCAAATTTGCAGACTTTTATCAAATTTTGAATAAAATACGTTCAGAGGAAGTCTGTCTGTTCAGCTGTTCGAATATAAGTTAACATGAAATCTACAAAAGAAAAGAGCTAGATGGATAAAATTCGAAGCGTATATTTAACATGCATATTTAAGAAGTCAAATTTTGAGCCAAATCCAATGGGTTGTCTGTATGTCGGTATGCACTTTCAGAAACATGTGAAAGCGATAATTCAAAAACACAATGACTTAAATATTTAAGATTTGTTATGGGATTTTGTGATAACAAATGCAGATTTGGATTAAATTTTTGTTAGATGAGAAAAATACGTCTGAAGTATAAATTTGATTTGTGGTTGCTATTTAAGCATGCCAAGGATTAATCGCCAAATAATTTGCCAAGGGTGATACAATAGCTTCAGTAAAAATGTTAAATTCACGCCAAAAGTCAATATTTCTTATTTATTGTTATACCAGGGCATTCTCTGGCAGGACAAGTTTATTATAAAGTATGCGAGAAAGTTTTAAGGAGACCACTGCCACTAGTTTTGTTAGGTTTTAGTATTAAAATCATTAACAGCAATTTAAAAACAAAACTTTCTCTTCAGTCCATTTTGTTATACAAGCCAAAAAATATGTTTCCTCTTTACAAATATGAATTAATTCATTAGCATTTTGTTTACGTCATAAAATATTGATCGAAAATTCATGGTAATTTGTTCCGCAATTTGGGAGGGAGAGAAACTGAATATTGTGATTTTTTTTTCCAAAGCACAGATTATAACGAAAACCTGTCATGATTATATATTCGTTTGCTAATTGGTGGTCAAAGGATAATTAGACTGTCAAACTGAAAAATGCGGGGATACCTGACGTAAATGATGAAGATTTTAATCTCGTAGCTTGACGCTAGTATGAATGCACGAACTGAAATGACCTCAGCAAAACAAACTTTTGAAAAAATCTTTTAGCACGTAGTCAGGTGAAATTTCAGTTAATGGTCAATTCAGTTTATGAATAAATTTTGCGTATTCACAAATTATTTTGAATTCATCATCCTATTCGGAGTTACATATATTATAGGCGATGCGCGAATGCATACGCAATTTTAGGCATTCATTATTTTTGGTATTCATATACACGACATTGTTTACATTCATTAAATACAAGGATTGTCCACTACTTTCCTTCGGTTTTGCTTGCAATATCTAGACATTTTAAAGAATGACAAGTACCATTTAAAAAAAGTATAAAAAGAAGATCACGGTAACCATGCATTCCCTAAATTTTATTTAGGAAAAAAATTGAAATCTGCTATCTCAAATTTCATGTTATCATGTGAGGAACATTATTATTTTTAAAATGTTGTTGGTCTTAATTCATTTAAGTCCTTAACCAATTTAAACAGGTTTGAAACAATCATGTGACTATCTGAATATGCGTCGATATATCAAGAATCGGGTACTTGGTGACATTCGTGCCAAGTCGTTACTTTTTATTAGTGATAAAGCGCCAAACGCGATAGCCATCCTTACCATTTTCTAATAACACTAAAACGGAAAATTGATACCTCAAAACCAAATTGTTGCCTACGCATTTTCAAACCAAATTCAAACCACTCATTTTACTCAAACCAATGCAATATCATGTTCTCGCATGATATTAATAGTTCCAATCTATATCATACTTTACCAGTTTGTTATTTGCCATCAGAATCCGTTGGAAATGTATAAAATATTAATCTTTTACTACTTTGCTTTAAAATAACCTGGCATTTTAGAGAATACCGGATTCAAATTTGTGAAGAGTCAATTAGAAAATGTCTCGCCACTAAGCAGCGAAAAAATTATTTGTCACCCCCCCTATGACAGTGTATCAAATGAGTACGTTTGGTTAATACCAAGGCGTCATCAGATAATCAACTTTTTCACGCTGTGGTTGGTTCAAAGTGAACGCGCCTTTATATTGGAAAAAAATCTGAATTTAAAAAAACATAAGATTTAGCAGAAGTTATTTAAATATAACAAACACTAAATTGTTCACTGAACGGCAGTTATTGTTGTAATGCAAACGTTTATCTGCCAATAAGAGTATAATTTACATTATAGAAGAAAATATTTTGAATTTTTAAGTACAATTTAAAAAAATGTGGAGGTAAATAAATTCCTTATGAATATTTCAACCTACGCTACACAGCAAGTATTTGTATTTTTGCAATACGTCACTAAGCTTTCATGAAAATAGTAAGGAATAAAACGATATTGAATTAAATCTAGTAGTTCTAAATTCCTGACAGTATACATTGAATTGAAAATAAATATCGTTTATTTCTTGTTTGAAACTTTCACTATTTCTCTTCGAATATATATGTAAAGGCAACTTAATAAAAAAAAACACCCGACGTATATTGCATTCTTGTGTTAAATTTCGCATTTCAGCCTGATTTCAGAAAATTTTAAAATACACAAAAAAAAACCTATTTATTAGTTTAAAAAAAATAAGACAGTTTCAGAAGATTTGTAAGCGATTTGTATCGTTTCATAGTACTGATAGCTGAAAGAAAAATTACTTTTAGATTTTTAAAAAATATTTTCATTTTCTCACCATTTTCATTTCGGAGAATTGTGTTGTCAACTCTCTTTTCCAGAATAGAATGGCAAAGTTAAATTAAAGTTTGTATTCATACTTGATTTGTTATCCTGTCAGAACATAATGTTTTTTGAAGGATGAAGTTTTTGGCGTCAACAAAAATCCGTAGGCGAAAAATAAAAATTTTATTATCTGCACAAGCATTTCAAAAAATCAGCTTTTAATAATGCGTTTACAGTGCATTTACAAAAGCTCTGATTTAAAAAGTTAATGACTACAGCAAATAAAAACAAAAAATGTCATTTTGAGCACGTGATTATATGAAGTGAAATAAATATGAAATGGGATATATTTTGTAAACATTGAATGCGAGAGAAAGTTATTTTGGATCGTTTGCAATACTAAAATGACTCATTAAATGAAACAATTAAAATGAATAAAAATATAATTCAATTAGCACGAGCACGCGGTACTTGGCCGTTCAAGAAATGATGTTCTGACGTGATGCATTAAAATAATGCGTAGCAGATTTCTTTTAAAACTTTATTTAGTATTGCTTTCATTTATTTTTGTTTTATATATCTAATAATTTCTACAGCTTCATTAAACATTTACCTATATTATTAAGAACAATACGAGCTTTTATAATCAATTTTATTGTTTAGTTATTATTAGGTTAACGATTGATTAATTATATTTATTACTAGCCGCCTTTGGCGACCAGTTGGTTCGCCAATATTAATGCCGACTAAAGGGTTAAATCATTTTTTTTATATAACTTGGTCTTATAAGTTTTTCAGCAAAATATTTTTAAGCTTTAAATTTCTATAATCATGTAATTCACTTATACTATTATGTAGGCCTTAAGCAGTCCTATCTTTGAACTCAACATCTCTCTCTGATTTTCTATCAAAGCACATAATATTTAGTTTTAAGTTAAAGTGGAAATGATGGAAGTGCACTTAATACAAAGAAATTTTTACTCAATTCAAGCATGCCTTTAAATAAAACTAAGAACTGAAAGCATAGTAGTCCGACATTGTAGTTTTATGTTCAATAGAGAAATTGAAACATAATTTTTTTTATAATTTATAAGATCTCAAGGAATTATTCAGCAAAAATTTCACAGGTTAATTGAAACCTTCGGTTTTTAATTTTATTTTTAGATGTTTATAAATGCTCTAAATAATGACATTTTTTAAGATTTATAAACATATATAAAATAATTATTGTTTAAATTCCTTTGATTTTATAGATTCATATTTGTAAAATATTCTTAATATTTCAACTTCTAAATAAATAAATAAGCATTTCTATCTTCTTCAAATCTGGCTGATTTATTCAGTTCTGAATATTGCAAGTTTAGAACAATCATCATTTTCATAATCTAGACCAATTATTCTAGAATAACTCTGATTGGCTTCTTTGATATCTTGATAAAGTGATCTAAAATCGCCAGTTTTTATCGAATAGTTATATTGAAATTTTCATAGATCGATCAGCTATGATGATTGATTTAGTTCATTGGAGTGCCACTTTTCATATTTTAAGGACTTATTGTCTCAAGAATATTTTGTTAAATATGATTCACAGAGCAGATGATGTAAGTAAAAAAGTAATTCATTGGAATTTTATCCCTCAATCTACTAATTATATATTTCACTTAGGCCAATTGCTAAGAGATTTCTGTCTTAATAAAAATGTTTAATTGGATTAGTAATACATGTGTAGAAAAATATCATAGAAAACGTTTCCATCCATTTATTTTCCAAAAATATCAAAAGTATTTTCATTTAAGCTGACACGTGCCGAAAATGACATTTTTATATGTTTAATTTGGAATGATAGTTGATTTATTTTTTCTCATTTGAGAACATGATATTGTTTTGGTTAGAAAGTTTTGATGTCTCCAAAATATGCGAGTAAAAATAGTTTTATATTCTTTTACAAATTTTGCATTATTAATTATTACATATGCTTGTTTGAAAGAAGATGCATTTTCAAATAGCTGACCTGCGTTTGCCAGTATAGCTTTAATATTACGTTTGCTTCGTTGAAAGCAGTTGCGTTTTTATTTCGCATGGTTCATTAAAATGCGGAGATAAATTACAATCACGAAGGCGAATTCTTTGATTTGCACAAAATATCTTCTTCACATAAGTAAAAGTAACAATTCAAAACATGTCTTATTGTTTTAAAAATTAAAAAAAAAGAATGCAAAAATATTTTACTACTACTGATTATCAATTGCTTTTTGTTCGTCATTTCTTTGAAATGACGTCATTTTCAAAGTTCATTTCAGATTTCTTGCTTTTAAATAATTAATCTCGCTCTTAGAAGATTATCGGTTGGTGCTTTTCTAAAAATTCTTTTTCAGTTTTAAATGTCGCACTTTTGTAATATATTTTTACTTTGTATTTTTATTTACTTTAATTCTTTAATTGAATTAATAATTTTGATATTGCAAACGATCAAGAAAAATTTTCTCTTGATTTTATTGTTTAAAAAATATTACATTTTCTATTTATTTCATTTCATATAATCACGTGATGAAAATTATATTTTTCTGTTTTATTTTTGGTAGTAATTAACTTTTTTAAATCAGAACTTCTGAAAATGTGATGGCAACATTTTATTAAAAGCTGATTTTTTTTGAGATCCTCGAGAAGATAAAATGTTATTTTTATTTTATGCGAAATAAATTGTTGAAAAAAATACGATTAAATTAAATGTTTAATGAATTTTTAAACATTTAATTTAATCGTATTTTTCAA
>JAOUZG010011712.1:357-20124 GCA_026289955.1 Argiope argentata | reverse complement strand
AACAATGAATTAAAATTCAAGAAGGATATTCAGTAGTAATCATATTTTGCTGTAATGTAGATTTCAACATAAACAGATTGAAATGATTGATAAAAATGTTTAAAACATTTTTCTAAAATGGTTATTGATATATAAAACCTGCATCGTAATGTTTATCGTTTTCAGTTATTTAGCGGCAGCTGGTATTCAATTAAAAATATCTGCCGAATTCTGAACAGTGTTATTTTTATTTTTTAAGAGTATCGTTTGAAATATGAGCAGCGACTGTTATTAACTGTAAAAGGCACACGCCCCTAATTATTTCTGTCATTAGGAATCGGAGTTGAGATTTAAATGTTGTAACCACCGAATTGAGCAATAATTGCTTGATGTTTATCCAAACAATAAAATTTAACTGTAAAAATGTAACAGCCTTCCATTATTAATAGTTCTATTGCTGTAATTATCTAAGATATTCCAAGGTTAGTTTCAATTTTAATTTTAGTATGGGAATAATTGATTTGAAAATAAAGAAAGAGCATTGGAAGATGAAATTGCTGAAACATAACGTTTTGGCAGAATGGAAAGATAAAAACAATTTTTTTCCATTTATAATTAGAGTGATAAAATTATTCGACATTTATATTTATTAACAGTATTTAAACGGAATAATACATCAAGACAATGGCATAAATAATTGCATTTAATTGCAGATGAAATATTTGATATCAAGAATTAATTTTGAATGAAGTTGGATTAAAATCAAATTCGTGACCAAACAAATGCATATTTACATATTACTAATTAGGCATATAGAATATATCATGAAAAGTTTACAAATTATTTTCCATGAAACATTTAAAAGAAAATAAACATAATAAAACCAGTATTTTCGAAGTTGCAGACATAAATTTACCTCCAAAATTATTGATTAATTAGTTTTCGAATTCAACAAATAATTCAAAAAGAACTCTTTTTTTAGATAAAATAATTTGATGAATATTCTGTCAAATTCAATTTATTACGTTTTTCGATGTAAATAAAAAAATTTGTCAAAACAATGCAACTAAATTCTTTCAATGAAATAATTTCTGATAATAATCTCTAATTGTTTTGAATTTTTACAGTTTTATTCCAAACATTTGTTATTTGAATTTGTTAGCAAAAATTATAAAAAAATACATTGAAGGAAATAGTTACAAAAAGTACAACATCATAAATAAAATAAATTGTTATTTTAATGCACCTAATAATATAAATAATACATTGAATGAAATTTACTCATATTTTATTATATTGTAAAAGAGTCAGTTTAATACTTAACATATTTAAAAAATGCATTTGAATGTATTGAAGTAATTTTCTGTTAAAAAAATAGGCAGATATTGTAAAATTTTTCGTATGGTTTCCAGCGATTTTCCTATAAATTATATGCAAAATCGAACACTGAGTATTCAGTACAAAAAAAGTCATTGGTGTCTATACATCCCTTATTACGAGGCATATTCGGAAAGTAAGTACCGTTTCATTATACTGCCGCTGCAGCACTGCGATCGGCGTTCTGCGCATGCGCACTAGTCTTCCTTGTTCACTGACTCTCAACTGACGCCATTTTGGACGCTGTAGGTTGTGTTTCCAGTTCGCTGTGCTTGTTTAAAATGTTTAAGACAATTACTGATCCCGCCGACTGTGAGATTCGTTCTGTTATCCGTTTTTTAAACGCAAAAAATGTGAAATCGGCTGAAATTTACCGTGAAATTAAAGAAGTGTATGGTGAAAACGCGATGAGTGATGGAATGGTGCGGAAGTGGGTTAGAATGTTTAATGAAGGTCGAAAAAATGTTCACGATGAGGCTCGGAGTGGTCGGCGTTCTCTTGTCAATGACGATCTGATACGGAAAGTTGATGAAAAAATCAAAGAGAACAGACGATTCACAATAACGATACTTTCAGACGAATTTCCACAAATTTCACGTACTGTGTTGTACGGAATTGTTGTTGACAAATTAGGCTATCACAAGCTGTGTTCTCGATGGGTTGGCGGCAAGTTTCTACGAGGAAGGCATAGGAAAACTCGTCACTCGCTACGACAAGTGTTTGAACATTGGTGGAAACTACGTAGAAAAATAGTTTAAGGTTTGGTCTTTCATGTAATAATAAAATTTGTTTGAAAAAAATGTTTTGTTCTATTTATTAAAAAACGGTACTTACTTTCCGAATATGCCTCGTAATTTCTCAAACGTTATACTATATTAAATAATTTAAATTTCTTTTTGAAATTATAAATATATTTCAGAAATATGATATAATTAGCAACGTAAAAAAGTACAAAATATATATTTAATATAGTTTGAAATATTTCTTAAAGTACGTCAGAACATTCTTCAAATTTATTGAGATAATTAATTAATTTCAGACGAAAAACTGATCATTATATTCAAACATTTTACTAATTCTCATAAAATATTTGCGGAATTCAATACAGAAAAAAAAGATATTTTTTTAAAAACCATTTAAAAAATAGATAAATATTTTGAATCGTAAAAATAATGGAAGTAAAAAATAAGCAAAGAATAAATCGTCTGCATCAAAAAATGCATTGATAATGAAGTTGACTTAAAACTGATGCCATTAATAGTAATATTTTTGAGCAGAGTAAGAAATAAAGCAAATAAAATGCAGTTAAGTTATGAAAGGTGAATAATTAAGAATCTATATATTAAAAACAAACATGTCTGTATCTTCTAGATTTTTTGTAATTTTTAGTGGTTGATTTTGTCTCAGAATTCACTTTTTTTGTCTTTAACTTAATTATCTTTCAAAATTAAATATACATGGTGATTCAAAAAATTTAGAGTGCTTTTTACTTTTACTTGATAAATCCAACTTATAACACATGATAAATAACACATTTTCAAGAAATGCAAAGAAATTTTTTACTTTTACACATAACAAATGGTTTAACTGAAAGTAAAAATAAAGAACAATCCACGAAAAATTTCTAAATTTAAAAGTTTCAGAAGCGTTTGAAATAAACATATGCAGCAATCAGATACTTAAATTATACAGCAATCAGATATCTTACGATAAGATCAGCTTTCTTTTAATATTTGAGGCCTTTAAAACAATTATTAACTTTTCAAAGTAATTGTTGGTAAAAGGCAGCAATTTTAATTTAAAATATGGAGATATTAGAGGATACATATAAGTCCATTTATTTGAGAAGAAACTGGAGAAATTATTCTCTTAAATAAATAAGTGAAATTCATAACATTTTAAATGAAGTTCTCTGACTTTAAAAAAATATTTTGAATATTATTTGGTCAGACATCCTGCAAAATGAAAACTCTAAAATAAAAACATTTAATTTATGCTTTTAAAAATGAGCTATTCGATTTTTTTTGGAGCATTGCAAATAATATTAAGAGCTATTAGGATACATAAAGTTTAACCGTGGAATAAAACTTTTTAATTTAAACCGGTGCCATAATCATTGCTGTAATCCATTCTATACATACATTGAAGATTGAATAAAATCGTGATCATTATGCACTTATTTATATATTTATCAAATGAAACATCAGATAAGAAAAATAATTAATTACGGCTTCAAAATACTATGTAATTAACGAACATTTATTTTAGATTCGAACTTTTAAATACTGCTTGTATGACCAAGCACGCTAAAAAAAGGCTAAAAAGAAAAAGAAAAAGAAAAACGAAATCACGTCTTTTCTGTTTACCCACCAAATTTACTGACTAAAAAAGTCTATTGGCGGTGGGTCTGAGTCATTGTCATCGGCGATTTGTTCTGAACATTTCCAAGAACAGAAAACATCAGCGAAACCAGAAATACTTCTTACTAAGATCTTTTATCGCTTTAGAACGTGTCGAGAATTATATTTATATAAAAAAATGGAAACAAAGCTAAATAAAAAGTAAAAGTTCTCTATTCAAGCTACATGTCACGAGGAAGAACATTGTTCTTTTTATTATTTCACCTGTTCTGTTTCTGTGGTATTCTTAGCTCTTAAGTTTATACTTTTTTTTCTCGTTATGACGAGTGACAAAAACAAAAAGGGGGAACGATAAAAAATTGTTATCTTTATTATTATAGCCTTCGTTTTGCGATATGTGGTGTTGGGATTCTGTGGAATATACTTGCTTTGGCAACACGTGTTGAATTTTGACAGGTGGGATTTTTTTTTTCAATAACAAATCCCTGTTCTTGTGTGAGTTGTCTTTTAATAAGGCAACGGCAGATGATTCAATGGTTATTTTGCTTGCGCAAAATTATGGTAGTAAAAGTTGAGAAAGAATAGAGCAAGGACGTAAAAGTGGTTTTGAGAATATTCATGGTAAATTAAATTTTTAGTGATTTTTCAAATGGATAAGCAAATATTATTACTAATTTAAAGAACTATATTTCCAAATAAAAAAATAAACATTTTTTTAGAATGAAGAATTTTTATTTATTTGAGCATAACAAGATTTTAATTACTTGATAAATTTTGAATAAAATTTCATTTACGACGTGTACTACTAAATCACTCAAAAATATAATTTTATTGAAAACAATTTGGTTTTTACATTTTATTGCATGATCCATTTTATATTACAAGGATACTTAACCAATACGGAAAGTTTTTAAATTAATGTTTTAAATAAATAATTCTCTGAATAATATACTGACAGAGTTAAGCAAAGAACATGATAGATTGTACTTTTTTTATGGAACAATTAAAATTAGATTTTTAAATAATTCTTCGTATCAATCATCGGCAATATTATTGTGTTTATGCAACTATTTTTTTAAAACTATAATATGATTTGAAACTCTGTTTTAATTAGTTTTTGTTGACCTGCTTGCAAGACAGTTTTGTTTATTTTGTTTGATAAACTAGCAAAAGTAAGAAAACAGAAATAAATGTTAAATGAAAAAGGTTCATTTACATTTTCATGTCAAGAAAGATAACATTGTTCTTTTTTTTGTATTTGTACAATTAAAACATTGCACGTTCTCTTCTTATAATTAATTAAAAGAAAAAGAAGGATTAAAAAAATCACCATGCCGGTTGTTATAGATCTTATATTATAATTCATGAAATATAAGATTTCTTCTCGTTGTTGATCTTCGTTAATAAACTTTTGTTAAAATTTATTGGGGTGGAGCCTTTCATCTCGTCAAACTTTGGTTTTTAAGTGTATTATCTTTCACAAAAATGAAGACAAATGAGCTAAAAGTTTTTTTTTGTGTCAAATCGAGGTAAGAATTTAGGTTTAAGAAAACTGGTTGACTTAAATGGTTTAATTTAACTGGCAAATTTGTTTTTATTGTTTTTTTTTTAATAAAATTGTCTACATAATCCCTAGAGTACATTTCCTAATTTAATGAAAAAATTCTTCGAAAGAAGCAATTCCTACTTTTTTTGCGTTTTCGAAAAATAATTCTTACATTTATTAATAGCGTTATGAAGAATTTTTTCTACTATAAGACATAGTGTATAAACCATTATTATAGTAATTATTTGCAATAATACATAGTAATAATACATTTGCCAATAACAAATGCATTTGTAGTACATTTAAACTGGGTTTTGGTAAAGTTTGATTAATGACAAGACTGCCAATTGTTAAAAACAAAAAATATTTTTGTCTATTTTAAATAAATCTTTATTATCATTTAATGATCACGAACTTATATTCTTATTTTTTTCAAATATGCACTGTAATTTAATAATGCCTGTGCTTGCTTAAAAAAAAGAAAGATTTTTTGTTAAAAATATATATAAACTTGCTCTCTTAGACAAATCTTACGAATTTTGTAATTTCAATTCATCTTTTTTTATTACTTTTTTTTGTTAACAGATTTTTTTTCAAATTTTCAATTGATTCTAATTTTATCCTCATGCATTTGAATACTTTTCGAAAATTATTGGACTGTTATTAATTAAATTATCATACATAAAAAAAGGATTTAGAACTAGACCTTGATAAGCAATGCAATATCTGTCATTGTGGACATGTCGATAAATTATACACTGAAGTGACAAAAGTCGTGGGATAGCAATATGCAAATATACAGATGGCAGTAGTATCGCAGCGAAAAAAGTATAAATGCGCAGTTCGTTTTCCCGAGCTTTCATTTGTGTTCAAGTTATTCATGTGAACAGGTTTTTCGTGATTTATGGCGGCACGACGAGAATTAACAGACTTTGAACGTGAAATGTTAGTTGGAGCTAGACGAATGGGTCATTCCACTGCGGATATCGTTAGTGAATTCAACATTCCGAGATCCACAGTATCGAGAGTGTGCCGAGAGTATAAAATTTCAGGCATCCCATCCCATCATGGACAGCGCAGTGGGCGACCACCTGCACTTAACGACCGAGACCTTTGGCGTCTGTGTAGAATGGTCAATGTTAATAGCCACGCAACACTTACACAAATAACTGCAGGAATCAATGTGGGACGTACGAGGGACGTGTCCGATAGGACTGTGCGGCGAAATTTGTCTTCCTTGGGCTATGACAGCAGAAGACCGACTCGAGTGCCTTTACTGACAGCACGACATCACCTGCAGCGACTCTCCTGGGCTCGTGAGCATATCGACTGGTCCCTAGACCGTGGCGTGGTCAGATGAGTCACGATTTCAGTTGTTACGAGCTGATGGTAAAGTTCGAGTGCGGCACAGACCCCACGAAGCCATGGACCCAAACTGTCCGCAAGGCGCTGTTCAAGCTGGTGGTGGCTGCATAATGGTGTGGGCTGTTTTTACATGGCATGGACTTGGTCCTCTGGTGCAACTGAACCGATCATTGACAGGAAATGGTTATGTTCAGCTGCTTGCAGATCACTTGCAGCCATTCATGGACTTCACGTACCCACACAACGATGGGATTTTTATGGATGACAATGCGCCATGTCACCGGGCCAGAACTGTTCGCGAATGGTTTAAAGAACATTCCGGACCATTCCAGCGCATGATCTGGCCACCTAGATCGCTCAATATAAATCCCATCGAGCATTTATGGGACATCATCGAAAGGTCCGTTCGTGCCCAAACTCCTTCACCATCCACACTTTCACAATTATGGACGTCTATACAGAGAGCATGGCCCAATATTCCTGCAGAGGACTTCCAACGATTTGTGGACTCCATGACACGTCGAGTTGTTGCACTTCGCCGGGCAAAAGGAGGACCGACACGATATTAACAGTCATCCCATGACTTTTGTCACTTCAGTATATATTATAAGAACATTTGTCACGAAAATTATTCAAAAATGTAAATTCTGTGAATTAAGAAGTATTAGGATGAGATTAACGCATGATCAAATACAATAGGTCAAGTTCCTACAATAGTTTATTTATTACGTGCGACTGCTTAAATCATATTACATATAAAGGTAGATGTCATGCCGTCATGATTCGTAATAAATAAATGAAAATCCTTCATTTCCACAAACATCACAAAAATAAAAAGGAATAAAAAATACTTATTAAAAGTTCATTAAATGAAAAATTTGTTTTAAAATGAAGTTTTTGTTATTTTTTTTTACTAATGGCAGTTGCCATGAACAAGCGCGCTGTCGACCATCAGCGATTTTAAGCCGAAAGGAGCGTCTCTTGTTTTTGAAGTAGCACTAACCAGGAACAAGAGTTGGACTTAGCTACACACTCATCACATTTGCTTGCACAACCCCTTTTTATAGGGGGGGGGAATCATTCACTCACATCACAGATAGTACACAGAAGAAAAACCACATCCTAACCGGGAGTCGAAACCGGAACACCCCTATGACAAGGAAGGCACGCTACTTCAGTGCCAGGACGTCGACATAATAAATTTTGACCAGTTTATTAAACGAGAAATCTTATAATGTACAAAAAGGCTTGAATCCATCATTGATCTTTCATCTGCTATAATGTCTCTCTTCATTTATAATAAAAACTTCAAGCTGTTTAAAAGTATACTTTCGCTTCGCTTTTTACTTAATTTATTTGTAAAACATATTTATACTTATAGTGACATTATATTTAAACAACCGTGTGTCTCGAATTTTAGTATTCTTCGATATGGCCACGAATATATATTACAATATCCTCGAATATATTTGACGATATTAGCCCCGAATATATATGACGATATCAGACTCGAATATATAAGACAATATCCTCAAATATATTTGACGATATTAGCCTCGGATATATATGACGAAATCAGACTCGAATATATATGGCGATATCCTCGAATGTCTTTGACAATATTAGCCTTGAATATATTTGAAGACATTAGCCTCGTATATGTTTGACGATATTAGCTTCGTATATATATGATGATATTAGCCTCGAGTATATAGGAAGATATTAGCCTCGAGTATATATGAAGATATTAGCCTCGAAAATATATGACGATATCCTCGAATATATATGACGATATTAGCCTCGAATGTATATGACGATATCCTCGAATGTATTAGACAATATTAGCCTCGAGTATATCTGACGATATTAGCCTCGAATATATCTGAAGATATTAGCCTCGAATGTATATGACGATATTAGCCTCGAGTATATATGACAATATTAGCCTCAAACATATATGAAGATATTAGCCTCGAATATATATGATGATGTCTAATATATATGACGATATTAGCCTCGAATACATATGATGATCTCTAATATATATGACGATCTCCAATATTTATGACGATATTAGTCTCGAATATGTATGACGTCTTCGAATATATATATATATATATATATATATACAGCCTTCGATATATATGAAGTAAAAAATTTTGGTTATCAAATGGATCTATTTGGATAAGTCAACAGACGAATTTGAACCGAAATTTGCAGAATCTAGTCACATTTTTTTATAACATTAATGCCACAAATGGAAAGCAGAAATAAAAGACACCGTGTTCAATGAAATCACATTTATTACAACTATTTTTTAATCACGTCAGATCATGAGGTTTTGAGATAAGGTTTTTGGCGTCAACAAAAATCCGTAGGCGAAAAATTGAAATTTTATTATTCGCACGAGTATCTCAAAAAAATCAGCTCTTAATAACGCGCTGTCATTGCATGTACAAAAACTCTAATCAAAAATACTAAGTTAATGACTACAACAAATAAAGCATACAAAAATGTCATTTTGAGCACATGATTATATGAAATGAAATAAATAGGTAATGTGATATTTTTTAAAACAATAAACGCAAGACAAAGTTTTTTTTAGATCGTTTGCAGTACTAAAGTGACTCATTCGATGAAACGATTAAAATGAATAAAAATATAATTTAACTCGCACGAGTACGTGGTGCTTGACCGTTCAAGAAATGATGTTTTTACATGATACATTGAAATATACACGGCAGATTTCATTTTAATCTTCATCTTATTTCTGCTCACTTCATTTCGCATCACCTTCTTCCCTTATGAATTGCACTCGTTTGTCTGAGGTAAAAAAAATCAACCGCCAACACGCCAGAGCCATGCTATAATCTTTTTTGAATCATATATATCTATTTAATATCCCTCTTATTCTAAAATTCTTTTAAAAAGTTTATTAATCCATCGTTAGTAACGGTCCATATTTCATCGATTACCAATAATTTAAAAATTTATACGAGTTTGTCAATTAATTTGATGTACGAAATTTAAATTAAAGTTTTAAATTTTTTTGCATAAATGTTTACTTTCTTAGCATACCTTAAAGAAAAAAATATCTGAATCAAGCTTCTTTGTTTTGTCACTACCACGTGACTGAACAGAAGGCACTAGCAGAATACAAAATAGTTTAACATCTGCATATACAGAAAAAAGTCAATCTAACCCATTCACAATTTGTGTTATTATTTCTTTTATTAGCCGCAACGCCTTAAGTGTAAAAACATATATATCACGATTAAGGCACCAAGATCCACACCTTAAATACTTCACCAACATCTAATGATCTCCAGTCTTTAAAAATACTAACAACACATTACACAAATCAGACATGTTTCTGAATTTTAAAAAAATAACCTCTTTTTCACCCATTTAAGGTTATGATTTAGATCTTAATTTAAATATTTTGGTGTCAGCAGAATTTCCAAGAGCGTACATTCCCAGGTAAAAAAAATTATTCATGAGAGAGAAAAACCCACAAACCTTCAATCTAATCCGCTGAAATACGACTGATGAACCAAGTGGGCCGATAATAAAGGATTACAAACGTTTCCAGAACCAACGCCAAAAGTTGGCGACGCAGTAAGTCATCTTCCCCAAGTTATTATTAGATGTCACCCGGAAGGGACCAAATAATTTGTCCGCAACTTCTTTCGCCAAATGACTGATATTGGGCGCGGATTGTTGGAAATAATGAAGTACGCACGAGAGCGTTCATGTAATCCCGGACTGTCTGCAAATGTGTTTACAGATTAAAGAATTATGGGTGGGATATTTGTACTTGTTGATTTAATATTGATTCATTGGAATGGAATTTAGACAAGTGTATGCTATGAAAGTGTACGAAGTGATAATTAATCTACCTTGTAAAAG
Organism: Argiope argentata; assembly: GCA_026289955.1. Taxonomy (NCBI): domain Eukaryota; kingdom Metazoa; phylum Arthropoda; class Arachnida; order Araneae; family Araneidae; genus Argiope; species Argiope argentata. The sequence continues at coordinate 9,588 of JAOUZG010011712.1, read as the reverse complement.
AATATAATTGTGTATATGTAGATTAATTAATACAATCAATTAGTATGAAGAAGTTAACAGTTGAGAAAAACGAATATTTCTTTTTTTGTTCTTCATACCAATCCACTGAAATAAAAGTTTGGTAAATTTTGTGTAAATGTTGGTGAAGATTAAAAATTATGGGAGAGATATTTCTACTTGTTGACTTAATATTTATTCATTGGAATGGAATTTAGATAAGTGTATGTTATGAAAGAGTATGATGTGATAATTAATCTGTTCCGTAAAAGAATATAATTGTGTATATATGTAGTTTAATATTTCCGATCAACTACTTGCCATTAAGAATTTGGCAGTTGAAAAAAATGAATTAAAGTTTCTTTTTGTCTTCTTCATACTAATCCTCTGAAATAAAAGTTTGGTAAATTTTGTGTCAATGTGGGTGAAGATTAAGAATTATGGGAGAGATATTTCTACTTGTTGACTTAATATTGATTTATTGGAATGGAATTTAGACAAGTGTAGGTTATGGAAGGATATGATGTGATAGTTAATCTATCCTGAAAAAGAATATAATCGTGTATATGTAGTTTCATTAAGTCAATCAACTACTTGGTATGAAGAAGTTGGCAGTTGAGAAAAATAATGATTTCTTTTCGTATTCTTTATACTAATCCACTGAAATAAAAGTTTGGTAAATTTTGTGTCAATGTGGGTGAAGATTAAGAATTATGGGAGAGATATTTCTACTTGTTGACTTAATATTGATTTATTGGAATGGAATTTAGACAAGTGTAGGTTATGGAAGGATATGATGTGATAGTTAATCTATCCTGAAAAAGAATATAATCGTGTATATGTAGTTTCATTAAGTCAATCAACTACTTGGTATGAAGAAGTTGGCAGTTGAGAAAAATAATGATTTCTTTTCGTATTCTTTATACTAATCCACTGAAATAAAAGTTAGGTAAATTTTTGTGAAGATTAAGAATTACAAGTGCACAATTTGCACTTTGTAGGCATTCAGCTAAAGGTGGTTATGGAGAACGTTCCATATCGTCGTATGCGGCATATGTAACTGAACAGTTGATTGTCTCGTTGATTTTCGTGGACTACGAGTAACCGTTTCTTGGATGCGATCAACATTTTACTGCGAAGTACTCGGTCTTCCCGCTCCCTTTCGGTGTAGAACGCTACCAGTTTCCTGAAATTGTGTTAACCAGCTTCCGATAGAATTATCCGAAGGGGGATCTTTCTTGTACGTGGTCCTGAAATGACGTTGAGTAGTTATGACTGATTTAGTTTCAAAAAACCATAATACACACATTTCGATTTCTTGCTCGGTCGCCATTTTTATTTATGACGTCATCATTACCCAGACTGCAGATGCGCTAAGATTGCATTGTTGTCACGTAAAATTCTTTGAGTTGAAATTTGCGAATACGTAATCTGTTTTTGCGTAATATTTTTTATTCGAAAGATATGAAGTACGAAAACCCCGACAATAATCAATGAACACCCTGCAGATATCTACAGGGTTGATTTCGTATTAATCTACTTAGGTGCAAGTTATGTAAGTCTCTGAAAACTGTTTGTACTATATGATTATTAATCTGTTCTGTAAAGAAATATATTTGTGTAGTGTAAGCTCCAATAATTAACAGCCTAATGTTAAAGAATGACATGATTGAGGAATACGAACACTGGTATCTCCGTGATTGATTTCATATCAGTTCACTGGAACAGAAGTTAGGTAAATCTATGAAAATAGCTTGTGAGATTTGATGACTAAACTCACCTTTAAAGAAATAAATAAATCGTTTACTTCAGAAACTAATGAGCTAATGTGAAAGAAGAATATGGTTGAGGATATCTCAGTGTTTGATTTTATACTAATTCACTCAAATGGAAGTTAGATAAACCTACAGGGGTTGGACAAAAATATGGGAACACCTAAAAAAAACATATCATGCCTAATAACCCGAAGGACAACTATTAGCATTTAAACCTGCTTGAATTCTGTTAGGTATCGATAACTACAGGTCCTCTTGAGTTTTCAAGGGAATCTTATACCATTCTTCCCGCAAAACAGTGGCAAGTTAAGTTAGAGATGATGGAGAGGGATAGAGATCACACACCTTTCTCTCTAAAGTAGAACACTAGGGCTCAATAATATTGATATCTGGTGGCTGTGGTAGCCAGGGGAGATGTGACAAATCCTCCTCATGCTCACAAAACCGGTCTTGGACGATGCAATCGGTGTGTATAGGGGTTCTATCGTCTTGGTAAACAGCATTACCATTGGGGAACAAATACTGTGCCATGGGATGGACTTGATCGGCCAAAATGATCACACAATCTTTAATAGTAATGCGACCTTGCAAGGTAATCATGGGACGCATAGAATACCACGACTTGGCTGCCCAAATCATGACAAAAACCCCGCTATGTTTTACTCTTGGCAGCAAGTAGTCTGAATCGTGCGCTTGTGACGGCGTTCTCCTGACGTAAACTCGGCCAGAAGTTGGGAACAGCATGAAACAGATTCATCTGACAAAATGACCGTCTTCCATTGCTCCATCGTCCAGGTTTTATGGATTCGGCACCATCTTTTCCTGTTACAGGCATTTGCATTACTGATGAGAGGTTTTGGAATTTCAACTCGTCCTGCAATTCCCTGCTTATGGAGTTCCCTTCTTATTATTTTAACGCTGACAGGGTTTGTAAGACTGACATTAACTTCAGAAGTGATTTTTGCAGCTGTCGTCTTCTTATTTTTCGTCACAATCATCTTCAATGCCCGTCTGTCACGATCACTCAACACACATTTTCGTCCACGTTGTGACTTAGCAGATGATGTTTTTCCGCTGTTTCTGTATGCAGTATAAATCCTCTATACCATGCTTCTTGAGACACCAAACACTTCGGGTACCTTGGCTACGGAAGCACCTACTATTCGAGCTCCAACAATTTGTCCACGTTCGAATACACTTAGCTCAGACATAATGCACTAGCAACTACACAGAACACTAGTCTGACAACAACTGACACTTACAACATATTAAGGACATTGTACAGATGGCGTTAATGAGGTAATACAGCAGCGTAACCTACAGGCTCATCTAGAATCAACTATTACTTTTAAGCAAGCATTTCACAAGGTGTTTCCATATTTTTGTCCAACCCCTGTATGTTGCTCTTGTTGCTTATGGCACTTGCCATGGACAAGGGCCCTGTAAAGAGGGATTGTGTAAGCAAATGTGGTAAGTTGTTAAGAAATACTTTTGGTCCTAGTTGGCACTAGTTCAAAGCACAAGAAACGCACTCTTGGCTTAAAATCGCTGACTGCGTGAGTTAGCTTGTCCCTGGCGCCTTTAGAAACAACAACAATATGATCCTCTATTTTACACAGAGTAATGAAAATAATCTTGGAAAGGCAAAACAACATTTAGGTCAATTTATCGCTAACATTAGAGGGTAAAAAAATTTCTAAACCTTTTACAACCCATCCTAATCTGAAGAATCACTGGAAGTTAAAAAAAAATGTATCAACAAAACCAAAAAAAAGTGCGACTGGCATTTATAGGGCATAAAAGTAAATAAAAAGCAAGCTCATGAAATCAGGGGTAATTTATTTCATTCCTTTGTACGAATGTGGTGTTGACCGAAAGCAAACGATGTTTCAGGATTAGTGCACTTTTATGGCTTTGTTATAGTGCATCAGAAGTTATTAATGAGAAATGGATAATGGAGATAGCTTAAACATTCACTTTTTTATGTACTGCAATCTTGAGTTGTCTTTAAGTGCTCTGATTTCGCAAGGCGGATGATTTGGAGCAGCACCGTGTGGAAGAATCAGAAACTTTCCACGGGTTAATTGTGAATCCATAAAAAGAATGTAAAAATGAATTAGAGACTCCTGTCTTTGAAGTTGTAAAAAGAAAAAAAATGGAAATTGTTTTATATATAATAATAGGTAATGGATATGAAGTCGGATAACAGTTCAATAAAATTTACATCATTATGAATTATATAAAAGCCATTAAATTTTCATAAAAAGCTTTAGAGATACCAATATTGGGAAAAAATTTGGACTTGCCAATTAATTTGTAAGTTCTAATCACTTAATGCCACTATTAACGGGCCAGCATCCTGCTCTAGTAGAAGCATGTCTTCTCCAAGAGCTGGGCGTCCCGAGTTCGAGTCTTGGTTCGCGCATGGCTGTTTCATAGCCTACGTTCTGTTCTACCATTTATCGAAACTTTAGTCATAACAAATTTCATTAAAAGCGTTTTTTTTAATTTATGAAATGTGCAGTATTGATAAATGAAATATCTAAAATATAACTAAAATGTATATGATATTTTTCTTGTCTAGAATTTTTGCTTTAAAGATAAGTAAAGCTATAAGTTATGAGCTAGCTTTTAACTTATGATCTTCTGTTCTGCCATTTATTGAAGTTTTAGTCATAAAAAATTTCATTAAAAGTGTTTTTTTTTATAATTCATGAAATGTGCGGTATTGACAAATATCTAAAATATAACTAAAATGTATATGATATTTTCCTTGCCTAGAATTTTTGCTTTGAAGTTAAGTAAAACTGTAAGTTATGACTGTAACTGTAGATTACTCTTATTTCGTTGAACAGTGCATTGATAAAGCCAAGTAAGCTTTGACAGGAAAATCATCTTTTCATCCAAAAATCGATGTATAGTTCTAATTTTATTTGTAAGGTTACATGGTAATTCCATCTTGTCCGCATTTGATCGCACATACTGTTACAAGCGGGCTCACGTCGCGAAAATACGCGGAAGGGAGAGTGATTGGCAATAGCTGTCGAAGAGCTTGGCGTCAGCCGGGTTGATTTGGCGAAAAGAATAGCCTGGTAGCCGCTGGATCGCTCGCGGTGATTTCCAAAGCTTCGCGCGCTCGGCTATATAAGGGAGGGGTTGCCATAACTTGGGAGAATTCCTCTCGATGGAATAGTGACTCGTTGGACAAGCGAATTACTTTTCACGCTTGAACTGTGCTTAGGTTTGGTGTTAACGCTGTATAATTGAGCTCGCTGCGACGATATCTATACGATATCTGTTTTGAAGTCTGTGTTTATCTTGCGTAAGGCTTGCATCTACGCTGTAAGTGACTGTTGACTGCTGGATTGTAGTTATCTGAAGTTTTACTTTTTCAAGTCATCTTGTAAATAGCTGTAAATAAATTTGTTTCTCAAGTAAAGTCCATTCAATCCGAACCCACTTCCGCTAAAAACGTAACAACACTTTCAAAAATGCTTTTTCCACGCAGTGATAAATTGAAAAAAAATATATATCAAAATCGAAAGTAGAATTTTTCTGCCAACATTATTTTTGTTTTCTATATATATTTTTATAGGGTAAGGTCAAAATTAATGAACTTTTTTCCTAGTTCCCATACGTATATCGCAACCTTTTAACCCTGAATGAATTCACTTCCTCAACCGATCGATCCGCAGATTTAGTTATTTTCCTAATTAGATGATACATCCTTTTCATGGCATTTATTATTTCGTTCCAAATAAGAAAGGATCTATATGGTACTTAAATATATCCAAGCGAATAAATCATTAATTACTTATTTAAGTACCCAAAATATCAAACAAAACCATCTTCTAGCCAGACAGGTCATTGGATATAAATAAATTAGGAAAAACAGATATTTCACCGATTCGGGCAAGAGTTAAAAATTATTCATTCTGGAACCTTCTAAGAATGCAAGATCTCCCTGTTTTGTGGTGTGAGTGATTTCCTCGCAATAACCAAAACAAAAATCCATCTATCTCCGGATGTGACACTCTTCAGAAGGTGAGTGTGGACCTTCTTTTGAGATTTTGGAGATAAAGTCAGAGCAGCGCTGTCAGCCAGGACAAATATTTGTCGAGGATAATCTATTGCTTAAGTGGCAATTTGCCAACTGATTATTGATTTATTGGTACCAAATGAGTTGTGTCCACCCCGAATTAATGAGCGGAAGCGTGACAAAACCGGTTAATCGAATTTTTTTTTCTGGTTCATTTGGCTCATTACCCACCGGTAGTAAGGGGAAGGGGGAGGCTGAAAGGCAGGATCAACATTGCTCGTGTTGTTTCAATCCCCCAAATTCCACGAATGAATACATTAACAGTAATTTGTAGTTTAATGAGGGTGAAAAATTAAAAGAATATCTTTCCTTGCAAAGGCGTAATTCACCCTCAGAGGAAATACCAGTATGGAGGGTTAAGGGGGGGGGGGGTTGAGAAGAGGCTGATCAACATCGGCAGACGATTTCTTGGAAGTGAGAGAGGTGATGTAATCTCGGTCCCATCAATATGAAAATGACAAGGTGAATCATTTCCGACACAGGTTGTGATTCAGAACAGGATTTAGGGAAAGGTCGCGGCCTAGCCTTCGGAGGACACTAATCTGTGAATGGAACGTGTTGTTTTCTTTTTTTTAATGTCTTTTTTTCCCTTCTACTGCCTTTTACTTTCACCGGCGTGACACGTGTTGTACATGATAATGACACAAATGAACTAGATCGTGGATCTCAGAATTCGAACTTTCCCACAGGTGGCTGTTCATATCGTAAGTGTTATTAATGAACGGAAGATTCTAAGATTCTAATGAGTCAGACGGACATAAGGGTGCAAATTAAAACGCAATCTTTTATGCTACTTTAGTGTTGCTGTTTAATTATTATTCCGTGGAATTTACATAAAGTGGAAAAATATTTAGACTACCCGCATAACAAATAATTATGTTGTATCAAATAAAAAGACATAAAGTCATCAATGAAATTGGAAGATGATTAAGTATGAGTCTTTGCGAGGTCTATTTATATCAAGGTGAAATTAAAGTAAATTTATTAATACATTAGATGGGGGTATAGATTATATAGATAATATATTATTGAACCCTTTAAAATTATATCGATACGGAGTCAAAATATGAAAGCAACACAACGTTTAGCTTTAAAACGAGATTTATTAAGGGTATTTTTCGGTTAGCCGATCCCAAGGGAAAAGTTTCCAAATAATTTAAACCTCCCTAAACCTAAAAATCAGCAAAAAAAAAAAAAAGAAAAAGAAAAAAGAAAAGAAAGGATTTATAATAAAGTTGTACAGAAGGTACAGAAGTTGGCGCAAGTCTTGGCAACGTTTAACAGGTTTTGAAATATTTGGCGAAATTCCGCATGCCCCCGACTAACCGAAAAGTACCTTATTAAATTTAATATTTTCGTAGCATCTAAGAGAAGGATGAATCAAGATACAGTGGCTTATTTTCAAATAGATATTTGTCTAGGATACTAAGCCACTAGAGAACAGCAAGTATGCTTTTATGTGAGATTTATTAAAGGTGCATTTTCTGTTTAGCCGGGTTCTAGCGAAGTGTCGCCAAATAATTTAGACCCTCGCCAAAAAAAAAATTACCAAAAAATATTTTATCATATCGTTGTACGGAAGTTGGCACATTTCTTGGCGTTTTTTTACTGTAGTTTCTGAATCATTTGGCAACTTTTCGGTTGCATTTGGCTAACCGAAAAGTACCTCATTGAATTTAAGATAATATTTTTGTAACATCTGAGATAAAGATGAATCAAGACAAAGTGGCGTATTTTGAAATAAGTATTTGCCTGGGATACTACGCCTCTAGAGTACAGCAAGTATGCTTTTATGGAGATTTATTAAAGGTGCATTTTCTAGTTAGGCGGGCGCCAGCGAAAAATCGCCATTTAGTTAAATCAGCGCCAAAAATATCGCCAATTTTTTTATTATAAAATTGTACGGAAGTTGGCACATTTCTTGGCGATATTTTTATCTCAGGTTTTGAATTATTTAGAAATTTTTAGCTTGCACCTGGCTAACCGATAAGTGCCTTATCAAATCTAAGATAATTTAATAGTAAAACAGAAGTCTTATGATATGCTCTACTTAAGGCCTTAAAATAATAAAATCCGCCATTGGTAAGACGTTTGAGATTCTTACAGGTAAACTCAAGGAAATTTCAAAGGACATTAGATATTTTTAGATATTAAATAGTAATGGTTCATTTAAAATTCTTATCATGACAGAACATGATGTTATTCTGGAAATGTGAGTCAACAAAAATCAGTAGGCGAAAAATAAAACAATTCGTAATGCGAAAAATTAAAATTTTATTAACTGCACGAATATCTCAAAAAATCAACTTTTAATAACGTGTTGTCTAAAGCTCTGAATAAAAAAAAAAGTTCATTACTACAGCAAATAGTATTTAACAAAAAATGGGGACTTTTCCTTTAGCTGGGGGTACAGCAATAAATAGCCAAATAATGTAGAATTCCGCCAACTTTCTTATAGTGATTTTAAAGCGAAAAATCTCCAAATAATGTAGAATTCCAAAAAAAGTTCTATGGCTATTTTCCTTTGCGTCCAGCTAACGGAAAAGTACGAAAAGTGTATTTATTAAGCATGATTGTTCTACAACTTGGAGATTGGTCAAAACCAAGAGATCTTTTATTTATTTAATTATTTATTTATTATTTTTATATTCTGTAAACGAGAAAGTAAAGACTATTTTTAAACAAAATATTCAGCATCAATATCATTATATAAAAACCCAGGTAGCACAATATTGTACAATTTTGTTTATTATATGATATTCAACAATATTCCACATTATTAAACAATATTGCGAATATTGATCAATATTGTACAAAATTTGTGTGCTACTAGGGAAGTCTTTTGACTGATTATTTTTACCGTTCTCTGAACTTTATATGAGAAATTTCTAAAATAATAAAGACTGGAAGTTTCTATTCATTTATTGTTAAGGAATCCTAAATGAATCGGAACAATGCAGCAATTTTAAAATTTCAGACAAACAGCGGAAACGAAATTCTTTACCCAATTGGGTATGCATGAGAAAACAGTCATCTTTCCTGAAGCAATTGAATTCATTTCATATACAAAAATAATAGTTTAAACTGCTTTACAAATTCCAAGCAATTTCGAAGGTGGAATTTTAAATTATCTTTTTTTCCCTTCGGTAAACATATCATTATCTTCCGCTGTTATTTCAAAAAAATGAAAAAAAGTCGATTATTATTTTCTAACATTGTTTGAATTTCGTATAAAAATTCTAAGTAAAATAATAACATGGCAAGGCTTATAGTTTTCATAACCACGTGAGAAAGTAACAATTTGCAGCTGTTCCCATTTTTGTTTTGAAACATGTGTTCCACGGGATTTTTAGCGGGACA
>JAOUZG010011708.1:0-22914 GCA_026289955.1 Argiope argentata | reverse complement strand
TTCAATGCATTTATTTTCGAAGCTCATTTAACAATAAGACACTTACAGTGCAAACTTTATTTTATTTAATTAAATTTCCATTCGACTTTTTTAAATTTATTTTTTTTAATTTGACTTTAAAAAATTTCTGGATGTCGTTATATGCATTTTAAACCTTTCCCTTTGTTTCTCAATTGTTGAACTCTGCTCTTTTCTCCCCCCGAATCCGACTCGTGACGTCAGGAGGTGTGTTATACGTTCTGTCATCCCATTGGTCGAATCGAAGGCGGGGCGCGCTTTGCATCCTGGGATATAACTGACATGTGAAAAATACAAGTTTACGCTGAAATTTGCATTCCTTTCACTAACCGGCACTGGGGGTTAAAGTTGAGAAGCAGATCGACACGGTTAATTGCATGCAATTAATCACACATTGAGAGAGCTTGCTAATCAATTAAGATTAAACAAAAGCCTCGCTAAATCCCTCATAAATCGTTTCTCCTTTGAATCAGTGCCTTTTTTTTTTCAATGCCTCACTTAAGGAGACCGGTAAGTGAGTTTTATATGTCATTCTCTATTTTACCGTAACTCTTGTTTTCTGATCATTTCCAGATAATTTTATTATATAAAATACCTGTCTAGAATAAAAATACCTGTCACATATGATATAACGTGCGTTTCAAAGCTAAGTTTATAAATAGCATAGTAATTAGCAAACAAATGGACTCCACAAGTATAGTTTGAGGGGTGTGATTCATTAAGGTTATAAAAAATTGAGCATGTTTGTATTTTTTATAAAAGGCTTTGTGGCACAAATATTTGATATGTTATGATATTGTTTATACCAAATTTTCACTGTTCAAAAATTTTACGTATCGTTTCTAATAACATTTAATTATATTTTTTATTAGAAAATATCTTTTTTTTCTCTTGGTTTAAATTTTATAAAAAATTTTATTATATAAAGCTAATTTTTCAAAATATCATTCAAGTTTACGTTCCTGTTTTAGAAATGTCGATATGCATCTGTAAGTTTAAAAGGAATCTCCATAAAAATGTTTTTAAACTTATTTTTCTGATTGTATGAATCTCAAAATATTTTGCAAATCTTCATATTAAGATTAGTATTTAGTATAAGATAAATAAGAATCGATTGTTGAAACGCTGGAATTTACGAATGCAAATTATTAACCATATAGTGATTTTACATAATATTTATTTAAAAATATTGTCATTCATTTTTTTAAGTTTATAAAAAATGCTACTCTTATTTGTAAGTCAAAACAGCTTAAAAGTTGATTCGACGGGAACAATGGTTTTATTTGACTTCAGATAAAAGAGTTTAGGTGTAATTTCATCTCGAGGATTAGGCAAAACTGTTTTAACATTAAAGCTATGTTAATTTAATAGATTTTATTTAAGTTTTATTTATAGAGTACATGACTGTTCTAATCAAGCAATTGCAGAATATCTAAGTGCTATTGAAAAAAGTAAATAAACAATTCATCCAGCTTCTAAATTTTGCGATATTGTAACTTCAATTGATACTCGTAAAGTAAATTACGCAAGTATTCAACACAATGCATTTTTCAATGCTTTCAGTAATTGAAAAAAAATCACCCGATTAAATATTTGATAAAATATCTCAAACTTTTGAATTTCTGGACAACAACGTGATCTAATTTTGAATATTAAGGGAGGAAAAACCCCTTTTTTTTAAAAAAAAATTGCCAAATTAAAAAAAATCGTATGACAACTAATGGTATTATTATTATTATTATTATTATTGAGGTTTGATAAAGATGAATTTGTCATTTCATATTTGTGCAATTACATATTTGGAAATTAGAGAGAAAAATGCCAAATTGTTGAATAATTATCTAATATTTCACAAAGTCCCTTTAAGAAGCATTACATTCGCCAAAGTATAATGTTCCAAGTTTGGTTTTCAAATATATGTCAATCTATTTGACAATCATTTTGGTTTATAGCGCGCCAACATATAGGCACAGATCACTTTTACACTTTATTATTAATAGAAATGAAGATATGAGCACTGAACTATTTGAACGAGCCTTTATTATAATACTCTTAGCATAAACCTTCACGAAGCCAATATTTTAGTCGCATAACATGATTCGATTCGTATCAAAATTGCATCTAAATTTCCCATATGAATAGGATTGTTTGATATTTATTATCTTCTGCATTGATATATAAAATATAACAAACAGGAAAAGTTGTTTATTATATAGTAAATACTTCAAGATCCATAATAAATCAAATTTTAATTTCACAGTTCAAAAATTTAAAATAATTATGAAACTTCATTTGTAGTTTATTATTTTTGTTTTAAGATCAACTGTGGAGTTTTCATAGCATCGAAATTCTCTTCATATAAAGCCATTGATATCACTTAATAAATCACATCACTATTGTGAGTTCGAATGTAGTTGTGAGTTGCACGTTTGAACCTTATGTCATATTTAGCAATCCATTTATTTCTTACTATCCAACATTAACTCCTATGGTGTCTCTGACTCACCATTCAAGATTGTGCATCGTTTTGACGTTTTATTTATTTTTTAAATTTAATTGTGAAAAACGCCTACATAATGGTTAAGAGATGCAGGTTAATTTTTAAAAGAAATTCGACTTAAAAGAATCATGTATATTTATTTTTCATAGCAACAAACGAATATTTGTATTAGGTGAATAATTTTGCATCTATTATTTTTCGTAGTGCAAAGGGTCAATTAGCCAAACTCTTTATAGTTGTAATATTGCTACTTATGATTGCTAAAAGTCTTTCTAGTAAACAAAAATCATCCTAGTGTTGGGCAAATTCATTCAGTCGGGATGCTCTAAGGCAAAGCACTAGCATAGCTCCCCCCCCTTTCAGGCGCATACATATTTTCGTTTGAAAATGAAATATTATAGGCCTCTTATCTTCTCTTAAAAGCACAATACAGTATTCAGGATATAGGACAACATCGTGAGGATATCACACAGTAAATATCTTGCGGATTGGTAGATCCCTCTTTTAGGCAATCTCCTTTCTCTCGGCAAACTCGGTTTTAATGCTGGAAGAATAGTGATTGCAAAATTCAGCTTTATCGGTTAACGGGGGTTTGAAATTACATCAATTATCCCTCTTGCTCCATAAAACTCAATGCAACCAATCAACCGGAACTAGATAAGAGGGTAAGAAAATGACGAACAAGTAATATTTAAAATAACTTTTAAGTCGATTCCTGCTTACGTCAACAAATAAAAATATTATTTTAGTTGCTTTTTATTAAATCATTACAATTAATAGAAATAATTGATCGAAAATTTGATTTTGGCAAAAATTGAGTTAGCATTCTTTACCTTCAAGCGAAAAATACTGAAAGCCTCGCATTTTACCGATTGAGATACTGCCTGATGATTTCAATTTTAATTACAACTACTAAAACTCCAATTAAAGTATTAAAAAAATTAAATTTAATGAATGAATTGATATTTGAAAAAAACTGTATTAACATATAGTGTCATCCACTACAAGTTAAAATAACGTATTTGAACTTGTGTGGATGAATAAAATGTATTTTATTAACGATTAGAAATTTGAACAAGATATGTAAACATAAGAAGAGTGAGAACTAATAATAGGAATGGAAAAAAAGGGAATTTTAATAACAATTAATTTTTACATAGAATAAGATCTTGTTTGATTTATGTATTCTTATATAAAATGAAATTCCGTTTTCTATTTGTGCAAAATTATTTCCGTTTAAATCTATTCAGCAATAAGAATTATAATTTTATGTTTGATCAATTTTTGAAGATCTTAAATCATAACTTCCCAACTTATTAATAGATAAATCACGAAACAATTAAAAAATGGTAAAGAAAGGAATTTGAGCATATTTTTCTAATTATCATAAAAATGAATCCTTATTCCACCCTATACCCCCTCCCCCCCCAAAAAAATATAAATGCTACGTCTTGAAAAATTAACTATTAAAGAAAAAAGAATTATAAAATATTCTTTTAAACATTTTTTTCTATATAAAGGAGAACCCATTAAAAAATTACATTTTACTAAACTATTTTTTAACTAATTATTCTTTGACAAAACCTAGTCACTCGGCAAATCTGTTTCGTAATTGATGCTCGCCTGTTGACGAACCCACATGCTGTCCTTGGCATTTAATTTCTTCCACGGAACAATTATTTAGATCAGTGTCATTAAGCCAACGCCAGAGAAGCTCAGAGAGGAAAAAAAGAAACCTACTTTTCCATCCAGTAACCTGCTTCTAGAAAATAAACTCTACTTAAATATATATGGAAAAAAAAAAAAACGCTCCCTCGTTTCTTCCAAACTGATAACCAGAAAGCTTGCCAACATTCTTTCTTTGTAAAACGTTTGATACTTGCTTCAAAACACAAACAATCAGCAGAATTTTTAGTATGCATACATGAATGTATATGCATATTGAAGCAGTAATTATGCAATGAAATGTGGTGAATTTATATTATTGGTGAATATATATTATTATGTCAAAACATGTTTTTGGGATGGGGTTTTTGGCGTCAACGAAAAGCCTAAGGCTAAAAATTGATTTTTATTATCTGCACGGGCATCACAAAAGATCAGCTTTTAATAACGTGTTGCCATTGCATTTACAAAAAAACTGATTTAAAAAAAAATAAGTTGATGACTATAGCAAATAAAACCTAGAAAAATGCCATTTTGAGCACAGGATTATATGAAATGAAATAAATAATAGGAAATGTGATTTTTTTTTTAAAAAAAACAATAAATGCGAGACAAAGTTTTTTTGGTTGTTTGCCATACTAAAGGGACTCATTCGATGAAACGATTAAAATGAATAAAAATATAATTTAACTCGCACGAGCACATGGTGCTTGGCCGTTCAAGAAATGTTCTGATATGATACATTGAAATATGCATAGCAGATTTCATTTTAACCTTTTAATTAATTGATTACAAACTTCATTTGGTGATCAGCTGTTCGTTCACCATATTAATAGAATTAATAATAGTGTTGTTCAATTTTAATGAAAAATCTTGCTATATTAATCGAAAGGGTTATTTTAACCTTTTCGTTGGCATTAGGATGATTACATCTCCTACATTATCTACAAATAAGGAATATTATCTACAAAATCTCCTACATTATCTCACAGCTATGATGTGATAAAACATAGACATGCATCAAGTCACATCATGCATCGAGTCGCAACAGGAAAAAGTTTGTGTCTGTCACACAATGCATTCAGTCACAATTATCTACAAAGCATCCTACATTATCTTACAGCTAACAGAGACGTCTAATTCAAATAGTCTTCAAAACAATGTCTTGTAACCATTTAAATAAAGCATTGAACAAATTTTGTCTGATATTTTCTGATAATTTATTTTAAAATTCATCAAAAAGCGCCAAAATTTCATTTTAACTAAAAATTTTGAAAAATGGCCCTGAAATGCACATTCTAATCATACAAAGTATATCTATGTCGCTGAATTCTGTAGTATGGTGTTAAATAGCATTCCCCCTTTATAATTAACCCCTTAACTGGTTTATTTTCCTTACTATCTAATAAGATGACACCTTCTAATTTGGGAGCATTTTCTTATTTTGATTCAAATGGAAATCAATGGAATACTTGGTATATCTACGTACTCGAAGTCGTTTTACTATTGAACTATAATTGTTGTGAATGATTTATTTTTTGTTTACAACTATCAAAATTCGATAAATCGAGGCACGCTTGGCATACGGGCAAACCGGTTAAAGGGGTTAATAGAGATAAAGGGCATCTTAAAATGTGTTACCATACAGTACTGAGATATAGAAATTGACGTCAAATGTTGCGATATTTGTAACGAATATTCAAATATATTTTTAAAATTTTTCATCTTAATATGCAAAAATAATTGCATTAAACTGTTTCCTAAATTTAAGAAACTGTATTTTAATAACTAATAAAAATAATTTCTAGGTATTTTTAAATAAAATTATAAATACATTACTTATATAAGATATAAAATAACCTTTTGAAAAAAATTAAATACAATATTATGAAATATGTCTTTGAGTGTAAAATAACATTTTACGCTCAATAGCATTGTTTACTAACAATAAATAAATAAAAATATTTTATTGTTAAATTTTAATACGTTGATGATTGATTGTATGCATTATAAAATGAGGCAATATTCACGTCAAATGATGTTGAAACGTCTGATAAACCAATAGAAGCAACATAGTTATTAATAAACATTTAAAATCCCACTAACATTTAACAGTTTTAAAACAGCTCGTGCAAACAAGAATTGTATTTGACTTTTGCGTTCTTTGTAACACTTAATCTGTTCAAATGCAATGTATCGTAACATCGGAATAGTAATAAAATCACCTCATTTCCGTAATTACATCATTCCTTTTCCGAAACTACAGCCTGCAAGTTTTTGTTGTAATTCTATATTAGGTAATTGAAAACTAACGTAAAATCCAGATTATTCTTCCGAAGGTGAATGGGTATTGGTTTCTGTCAACCGGATATCATGGCATCAACCCTCAGCACGTGTTCACAAGCCGGATTTTCAAATCTAAAGTATTTGCTATCAAACAAAAAAGTATTTTCATTCTTCTCAAATGGACTTGCTAAATTTAGTTAACAATGTATTATTTTATTTTAAATAATTGTCTTTTTTATCTTAATTGAGTGAATATTTATCTAAATTCATCTGAGTTTTTTTAATGTGAGAAATTGAAATCTTTCGCAATAAAAATTCATTTTCACTCGTTTATTTCACAAGGCCATTCTAAAATATCCAGTGAAGAACAAAAGAAAATTGCATGGTACAACAAAAGCAATATATGTTAACATTGTGCTTAAAATTGCACAATTTGTCATTACGTCCAGTTAAATATGATGCATTAGAAATTTGATTTTGTTTTTTGATGCATTTAAATTTATGAAGGGATATTCTGAATTATTGAATTCTATTTATTAGGTTGATAATTGTTTGATTTTATGGCCTTTCTTTTATAATCTGAAGACTTAAATACAAGAACCATGTCATTCATCTATAATGTAGTCAGTCATTCGTAGATTCATAGTGTAGAGGAAGCATAGCGATAAAAAAAATTCAAGCTCGATATTTGAAAAAACTCCGAGTTTTCAATTTCCCCGATTTCGAAAAACACATTTTTGGAAAATGTACATTTTTTTTCTATGCGAGAAAGATAACCTCCAAATGCTTTGAGATAAATTACCGAAATTTGGTAAGTGGTTCTTATACCATATTTGTAAACTTCTATCACATTTTGAGTGAAAATTTTTCTGGATAAGTCAGTTTGTCTAGCTGTTCAAATATAAGTTAACACGATATTTACAAAACTAGTAATGCTAAATCTGTACATTAGATTTTATCAATAGTGTAGACTGTTGCGAATTAAGTTAATCAAGTGGTCTTCTTGCGCCAATCATGTTAATACCACGGGATCTGACAGTTGATGTTAGAATATCTTTTTCCACTAGGAAGTGAACTTGTCTCCGGTAGTATGGGGAATGTGATCTCGACTCTCTACCAAAAATTTTATGTGTAGTTAGACTTCTTTAGACCTGCTACACTATAGCGTGTAATCACGTGCCTTTTGTTGTTGATGTAAACCCATAAACGACATAAAAGACAATCTGTGTATTCAAGTCATTTCACCCAGGCTACAATCTTCACTATCGAATAAATTATTGTGTAATAAAGAAAACAGCAATAATTTCTTCTATAGAGACTGCTATCAAAGTTTAAACCAAATCCAATTGCAAATTGACAGACTGCCGATTGACTTCCAGAAACATGTAAAAGAGATTATTCAAAACACCGTAACTTAAATATATATGAAAGTTGGTAGGAAATTTTCTGACATCACATGCAGTTTTGTGTGAAATTTTAGTTTCAATCAATTAGTAAAGTAGTCAATTAGTATTGATTTTCGCATAGTATTAACCGTAATTAATCACCAATTGCCGACTTCTTGGTACAAGGTAGCGCGTCTTCTCCATGATCTGGGCATCCTGGGTTCGAGTACCGATTCGGGCATGGTTGTTCTTCATCTGCTCTCTCTCTCTCTGTGATACGTATGAATGTGCTCCCCTGTAAAAGGGACTGTGCAAGTGAATGCGGTGCGTGAGTAGCTAAGACATACTCTTGGCCGTATTTGAAGCTACTTAAAGCAATACACGCACCCTCGGCTTAAAATCGCTGTCTGCGTCAGTGAGCCTGTCAGTGACAAGTGTCATTAGATATAATAAAAACAATCGCTAAGGGTGACACGATCGACATATCAAAAATGTCAACTTTACACCAAATGTTAATATTTTGTAACTATTATAAACCAATGCCATTCAAGATGTCCTCTGGGATAATATCTACTTTGACAAATACACGAGAAAGTTTTGGAGGGACTACTCCCTCTTGTTTAAGTTGTGATTAACCATAAGCCGAGTCATGTTTGCCCCCCCAAAGGTTTAGGCAACGATGTCGAATTCAGCAAAAGAGCTATCCTGCTATCTCGTCTTATTTCTTTTTCCCAATTCCGAATGCCCAAACTCGTAATATGCAATTCAATGTATAATAATTCACTTGCACCAAATCATCCGACGAATGGAAGGTTCAATGACAAACTTTTCCCGGGTAAATGACACGGATCGCAAAAATAGAGTGAGAGATGTCTCCATAATTCTGGAGGCAGCTTCCGACTCGGTTGCTGACGTTTCTCGGTTTGTTTCTTTTTCATTCCGTAGACGCGCGAAAGTTATTTTTGTTTCTCTGCATTCGTCTCGCTACTCACGACCTTCTATAAAAAGTCCTCCGCGAACGCCGTGCAAAAGAATGGATTCCAGATTAACACACCTCGGCGACATAGCTGTCTTATTGGCTCGTGTCGAGACGAGCCTCTTTCACCACGCCACTATTTGGCATGAAGTTAGTGGTTGCGCTTTAAACTTTTGTTCATCCGTTCTTTTCAAAACTAAATATTGACAGCATGTTAACTAGTTCCGACCTCTTCTAAAAAAGCTCCCCCCCACCTAAAGAATGTGTTGCAAAAATTGTACAATGATGAATATACTCGTCAAACACAGAGTATATGTAATATGAAATTATGTTGCAGTGAAATAGCATTCGTTTTTTCAAATTTCTGTTAAGACGTTCATTTATTTACTTTAACTGACATACATTTTTTGTATATGAACCATAAAAAATGCCGCCTTTTTGAAATCATGTGAGAAGAATACATAAAGATATGCATCCCTGTTTTTATAACATGGCACGACACTTACTGAATAGTCTAATAAAATTTTTGTTTGCCAAATTGCCACTGGGATAACAAATACAACATAGCGATACATTTAGGAAAAAGGATTCCTATTATATTAGAGGTTTTTAATAATTATTACAAATAATTTATTTGTTCTTTTGGTTTCGATTTGGCCTCAATTCCCGACTTACCGAATCATTTTAAACGTCTTGAAATTTACGAATATGTTTGAGTTTTTACTAAAATTGCAATTCAAGCTGCATATTATCACTACTTATTACTCCTAACAAATAAACTCATCATAACGCAAAATGCTGAATTTTTTCCCATTACGAGTATACTCGTCAAAATAGTTGACTAGTTAAAATATATATGGATACATTTAAATCGAAGATTTAAAATTTCCGATAAATTTGTTTATAGTTTAAAATTCCTAATCGGGGAATTCTTTTCTTGATGAAAAATGAAACAGTTTTATCATTGGTTTATCTCATACTTGTTATACAAAGAAAATTGAATTTAGTTAATATCCTGTTTTAGAATAACATTAGGGTTATTTTTGAACGAACCTCGTAATTTCGAACAGTGGTCAGATGGCAAGGACGACACCTGAGTTGGCAGACCCTTCTCCACACCGATACAAAGAAAAAGCCTTATAGTAGTAAAAAAAATTCGAGTTTGAGATTTTGACTTATCTTCATGTTTTCAGATCACTCAAAATCCGATAAACATAATTTTGTAATTATGTTTATCGCATTACGAAAAAGACAGCTAACATATTTTAAGCTAAATTGATGAAATATTGTATGTGATATTTATACAAAATTGTATAGATTTACAATAAATTTTGAAAGAAATCCATTCACAAAGTTTACCTATGTGCAAATGCAAATGAAACACATTGACTACAAAATGCAAAGATTAGTTTAATTAGTTATATTAATGTCGCGTTGGGAAGCAACA
Organism: Argiope argentata; assembly: GCA_026289955.1. Classification (NCBI taxonomy): domain Eukaryota; kingdom Metazoa; phylum Arthropoda; class Arachnida; order Araneae; family Araneidae; genus Argiope; species Argiope argentata. The sequence goes on along the minus strand of JAOUZG010011708.1, from coordinate 12,637 downwards.
CTAGGACTTTTCTGGGATTGACCTAGTAATTTTGAACCACGGTCAGATGACGAGGACGACACCTGAGTTAACACCCCATCTCCACACTACACCAATTATAAGACGTTTGCCTTACAGATGCAACAAACCCCTTACAAAACGATCTTTAGTGGAATCTGGTTTCGAACCTGGAACCTTATGATTCACGAACCGAGACCTCACCACCAGGTAAAACGCAAAGAACAAAATGTATAAAACTGGGTATACAACCTTAATTTTCAGTATCAAATTTTGGATCAAGTTTGCCGAACAGTTGTCCATATGTCGGTCTTCATATTCACATGTATATAAGCGCGGTAACTTAAAAGTGCAATGACTTAGACAAATGAAGTTTGGTTCATGATTTTATAGCGAAAATTATAGCTCCAAGTCAAATTTTCTGTTCGATAGACAAATTACAAAAATGCTTTCTCGTTTTTCTACACTAAACGCACGTATGCGGAACTCTGAAAATAAAAGTCCGAATTTCCATGACCGTTCCAAAGCGGCGTTCGTGACCTTTCTCCAAGGATTATAATTTTTATGTTCAGGAAAGGAGGATAAAATCTTTATTTGGAAGAAAGCGATGAATTTAAGGAAAATCTTTCCTCTGGTTTGAGTTTATTTAACTCATGAGCTAGAAGGAGTAATCTCCTCTAAACTCTCTCGCATCCTTCTGTATAAAGTTGTAACCCACTCCCCCCTTCCAGCATAAAATAGTTGATTAGACGTCTTTCACGGTATTCATTGGTGAACAATAGTTATAAAATGTTGATCTTTGGTGTAAAATTGGCAGTTTTACTGAATTTGTCTTGTGATTCTTTCTTAATTTTTTTCGGCGATAAATCCCTGGTTCTTTTAGACATTTTCACTTCATATCTTTCAATAAGTATTCAAAAAAATTTATTTGTTTTTAGACGCGTTGTTTCCTATCCACTGAAATTAAAACTGGGCGCAATTTTTTGTAAAAATTGTAATAGTAAAATCACGTATCAAATTTCATTTATTTTAACTATTCGTTTCGTATATCGAATTTGAATCTTTGCGAATCTAAAGAACAATAAGGAATCAACCCCTTCGTGGATTTAATTGAAAATTTGATAACTTGAGATGCAAATTAGTAGTCAAAATTAATTACCATTTCCGTTCTATTTGTTAGCATGCTAAACTATATTTGGTCAACATAAGCTGACAGGGTTACCCCTAATAGGTTCCGCTTCAAACTGATGAAATCCTAAAAAATAAGTATACATAGCAAATCCGTCTAGTTCAAAGCATTTTTGAGCTATCGCTAACAGACATTTAGTAAAGCTAATATTAATCCAAAAATTGTTTTTTAGATTAAAAAAAAAAGATCTAAAATGAGGATATTAGACAAAATATTAAATTTAAATTTCAGATTGAATTATTGGACGATTATAATACTTTCTCTAAACTTCATACCCGAGAAAACAAAACTCTAAAATGGAGTTCTATATAAAACATTACTCATCATATCTCTTGATAAGTTTGGCTAAACAAAATTAATTTTCATTTTTAAAGGTATCTGTTGCAATCACAACGTCACGTTAATTGCCGAAACATTTCCAAAATTTTATTTTTATGAAATAAAACTTACTAATTTTTTCCATTATAAAACTTTATTATTTCTATAAGGTAGTTAGTCTTTTGCAAATAAATAAATGTATCATAATTTATAATTTTTGTTGAAATAAAAATAAACAATAATAATGTAAAATAGCTAAAAAAAACTAAAAAATTAACTAAAAATTTCTTATGTGAGAACATGATGTTGTTTTGGTTAGAGGTTTTGATGTCTCCGAAATTTACGGGCAAAAAATAAAAACTGTGGGCCACCAGAAATTATCAGTTGAAGACATTTTTTTTACCTGCTTTTACCAGTATCACATTATGTATGCTTTTTTGACAATTGATGCGTTTTTAATAAGCTGACGTTGATCTATGGCATAATTTATTTCATTTCAAAATCGGTTGAGCTCCAAAATTTTGCTTGCCAGTTAGAATAATTGGAAATGAAAGTTTTGAAAAATGTTCATTTATATATTATAGAGGAATAGAGGCCTATAGAAAAGTCACGTGATTGTTTCAAACTGGTTAATGACATAAATGAATTAAGGTAAATAATGCCTTAGAAATAATAACGTTCTCCCATGATAACATGAAAATTGAGGTAGCAGATTAATGTTCTCACATTACTTGAAATTTGCGATCGTAAAGTTTATTTTACATTTTTTTCAATTATTATTGTTGTTGTTGTTTTTAACTGCATATATACACAAAGCTAACAGTAATATATTATATTGTAAAAGCGAAAATTTTTATTAAAAATTTGGAAAATGATTTGTGAATCACGAGCAAAAGCAGATAAGTCAAAATTTCTTCGTTTTATTGCCCATAAAATGAGTTTTAAACCATGTTGCGAAACAAATGATTTATAATTTTGAAAACTCATTGAAGCTTTTCAAGCTATAAGACGACTAAAACAAAATAAATTTTGCATCAAGAGCTTTTTATTTTTCATTGAATAAAATTCAGATGTCCGACTCCTTTCAACGCTGCTTCTCTGGTGAGGTGAGAAATATATATATTTTTTATGATTCACTTAAATAAACTTAGTGAGTGAATTATTTTATTGTATTTATTTTTTTATTGTCATTATTTTCAGAATAAATACTCATGTATGAAAGCTACTTTGTAATGTTAAAATGATTTGAGAAAAAGTATTAAAATTAATGTCAATTTTCAGCCAGCCACTATAAAATTGTGCCAATCGCCCAAAACTCGCCAACTTACTTGACTATATGGTAAATAGGTTTTTAGGGTTGTAATAAAAAAATTGCCAGGACTGTATTTGGTGAAAGTTCGACCCAGAAATTCAATTTTGATTAAATGAGCACAAACTGTGTGGAAAAACCTTTAATTGAGGATTTTATCCATATGTATAATTTTTCTCATGGTTAATCCTTTCTTATTTTCGTTAAAATACTGGTACTAGCGCATTAATTGCATGAAAGTGATTAATCGCCAAAACTTGTAGACAAACAGATTTTTCGGTAACTAGAATTTGATAATGCTCGCCAATAGCAGATGGGTAATATTAAGTTGATGTATAATATTCGTTGATGGTTATTTTCATACGTAAATACCAAAAATTTTAATATTTGTATTAATGTATACAATTTCTAGCACTTTTGCGCAAGCTGGCGGCAAACTAATAGTCGCCAAATAATTTAGAACTGTGCCTAAATAACGCTACAAAAAATAGCCGTAGTTTTAGGTTTTTAAGCAATTTCACGAAGGCCTAAATTTTATTTCTGGTTTTTCCCTTGCTCCTAGCTAATTGAAAAGTATCTTGTTTCCATAAATACAAAGCATCTGTATATTTGTAAATTACATCTATTGAAACCTGGATGTAATTTATTCTTTAAGTTGCAGGTACTTTACATAATATGTTAAGTCCGAATAATGTTCCCAATTGACACATATTGAATTTGTGACTTTTTCGTTAACCTGATGCAAACAAAAAATCGCCAAATGTAGAATTCCGCCAAATTTTTTCGGCAATTTTTCGCTTGCACTCGGCTAACGGAAAAGAACCGAATTTGTTGTTTGTACCGTGTCTTTCCTTTAATATTGTATGTAAGTGTGCAGAAAGGGTGTTACCTCGAGTAGAATCATTTCTTTTGATTGAAATTCTAAATTAAAAGCTCGCATATACATTTCATGAGAGTATATACTAGTGATATTTTGCTTTGGCGACTTATTTTATGTGATCATTTCATCATCATAATCCGGAATTTTTTTTCGCAATCTCGCCTGTTTTTTTACTAAAAATTTTGACTAGGTGACAAATAAAAGTCGCCAATGTAAAATATCGTCAATGTCAAATTTCAATTATGTAATTCTTTGCATTTCCAAAACTATGAATTTCAAAACATTTTAAAGAGACCTGCTAATTAAGTTTTGAAGACACATAGCAAATTTCTTCCCTTTAGCTCGTTTTTATGAATAACCATGTTCACAGATCATTCCAAATGTAGTCTTTCCTCCTCCCTAATTAATGGTAGTCCGAAATGTCTTTAGAATCTCTGCCATTCATTGAGATTAACACCCTCCATCAGAATTCCTTACAATATCCAATTCAAATTCCTTGACAATTTTTATGATGCCTGCTGTGAATGAGTAGGATCGATAGGACCGAACTCACAACATTAGGGTTTGAAACCGAGTAACATAGCCACCATACAAAAGTAATTCCTATTGTCTGAAAGATATTATCTGGCTTATGAAGCCAGATAATATCTTAGTCTTTAATTAAATATCAATATAAAATATTTTAACTAATAAAATGAAGGTTTCATTTATGATCAATGGTACTGAATCATGAAACTCAAGTTTATTTTTCTCCAATCAGTGGCCGCTTGGAAAAAAAAAGTCATCTTTTAATAGCTGGATCTGCTTCAAAACGGATCCTTTCCTCCATTGAAATAGAATGAAAAGGTGATACTCGAAGCTTCTTCAATCCCTCGGTTTTCACTGCAAAAAATGAATTTTTTTAAAAAAAATTTTAATCGCATTCAATAAACTATTCTTGATAGGAATGGAACCAAAAGAGTAGAAAAAATTTAATACTGTAACTTATTAACAATATATTAATTGACTTTCAAAGAACATAAAATATTGCGTTGACTTGATAGTAAACTCGCGTCTTCAGGATTAAAGGCCTCTAAATTCAAAACCCGGTTCCGTCGAAGAATCCGCATATAAGCAGTCTACCTAACACTAAATACATTGAGAATCTAATTCTTTCCTGATGATATAAATCTGAAATTCTTAGAAGGATTGAGCAGTTTAGGTGGCCCCTTTATTATCCGACTATGGCTCAAAATTACGCGACAAATATAATTTAATGTAAATAAGCCACTTGAATATAAATAAACTAAATAAAACAATATAATTGAACCGATATAGACTGGTTGATAGGCATTGGATTCGCATCCCTTGTATTGAGAGTTCGAACTCGCTAGCCGAAGACTTTCCGTCTCCGTGTGTGTATATATGTACTGTGTGCGTGCGTGTGTGCGCATGTGTGTTAAATCAGTTTTGGTCACAAAGTACTCCATGTTGATAGTAATACCACTGGGGAGTACTGGGTCAGAGGTGATCGTTCTCTGTTCCATATTTTAATTACGATCTGTTGATGAACGAAGTCCAGTAAAAAGGGTTTAGGACGTGTGTGAGCTAGACGTCAGACTTTTGGCCTCGGGTGCTGAGGGGTTCCCACCCTCAGAAGCTACTGCACTCCTCCTTCCGATGTAAAGCGGAACATAACAACAGCACTAAATATAGTTATCTATGTTCATTTAAAGCGTTTTTTCTCAAATCATATACCTATCTCTAACATCTTATACCTATAGGGAGTATATACCTATCTCTAACAGCTTATCTTAGAGATTGACTATTGAGTACACGCCCTGTGTATCACATGACATAAACAGCTTATCTAAGATGGTCAGCGAATGCAAGTTGCGCAGTTGTGTCGAAGGTCGTAATACTGTTTCTTGTCAACCATCTCATCAAAGAGGCTTCTTTATTCGATTTCGGATAAGTTCCCTCCTTCGTAGCTAACGTTCGTTCGTATAAAAGCTAATTTCGTGTAATTGAATACATAATTTTTCATTGTTCCGAGTTCATTACGTCGAGCTCTCTTCCCCCGAAAATGCTGTAAAGCTGTGGGTGGCACAAGGGGTGGGATCGTGTGTATCGATCGGCCTCGTTTGAAGATTTTAGTTAAGATTCCGAAGTTCTCCGTCCCAGTTTTGCGACAGATGGGGACAGACTGAATGAAATCTGGGTCAGTGCGAAAATTTAGGTTTGTCTGGAAGCGCTAAAGAATACTGTTTTTTTCTCTTTCTCCTTTATTTTATTTGTATTTGTTCAGCTTTTTTTTGTGTGTGTGTTTACAAAACATAATCACACTCCCTTTTTTATAGTATTGTTCTGTTTAACAAAAAGGAGGTTTCTTCATTAATCAGAGCTTAAGTAATTTTTTTTCTCTCACGCTACTCTATTTAAGACTAAAATTATTTAATGGGTCTTTATACAATTATGTATAAAAGCATAGAAATAAAGCGTCAATCTATCAACCACCCTACCCTCAAAAAAACTTTTTCCTTTAATTAACATAAATATTTAAACTTTTCTACTTCGATTATTGCTAAGTTTTAACTCATAAAATATTTTTTGGCCAGCCGCCATTGGCGACTAATTGATTTGCTGGAGATATTAGATATATTTAATTTCAGTTGAATATTTTATATAAAATTTCCTGTGCATGATTTTACCAAATCATTAGACATAAAGCTGTGTTATTTAATAGTTATGAATATATTATGTTAATTTTACATATGAATATAAATGTAAATTTGAATTTTTTGATTGAGATTAGTTTCATGACACCATCATACTATTTTGACAGATTCATCTCTAAGTTTATTAACCTGTATCGTAACTTTTCTTTTTTTAAATTCATTCTATAAATTACATATGTCTTAAACTAATCCTTTTTCAATAATGGAAGAAAATCATGGGATCAAATATTTGAAGTTATGAAAACGAGATAGGGTTCATTCACAAAAAGGAAAACACTATTTTGATTAGTTTAGTTATATTAACGTCCCATTGTAAAGCAACACTAGGGTTATTTTGGGACGGAACTCGTAATTTTGAACCGCGGTCAGATGACGAGGATGACACCTACCTCTTCACACCACACCAGCTGGAGGGCGTTTGGTCCTAACGGATTTAACATGCAACAGCCACCCTTTATACGACGGTTCTTCGGTGGAATCGGGTCTCGAGCCTTTGCACAAGAGCCGAGATCTTACCGCCAGTCCACCACAAACCTAAAATTGTTTTGAAGTATGGCTGGAAATATGTTTAAAAGTAAACTAAATTTCGATAATTTTGCAGTAACTAAATTGGCATAATTGAAAGAATTCTTGGACTACATAATGGTGTAAAAATCATTTTAGTGCAAAAATATTTTTTGAAATTATAGATAAAAAACTTCTAAATAAAAAAGACTTAGATTTGAATTCCATTTAAAAACATCATTCCGATGTGAATATTTTCTTCTCTAATGGTATATATGGGCCCAATTTGACAGCTGTAAGTCAAATGGTCTGGCTTGTAGAGCATTAACACACACATATATATTCGTCTTCATTATTAATTTGGATTTATGAACAAATTCAATATTTATCAAATTAAAATAGAATTAGCAGCATCTAATAAGTAATTTATTTCTGCATAAATAACTATACTCGGCACATCAAAACGAAGGACATGTCTTTTCTTACTTAACATTCTTACTTAACATGTTCTTTTCAGAAAAGTTAATTTTTATAGAAAGTAATGAAATCGTTCGAAAATTCGGCCTGAAGATTTAGTTGAACCTTTCGAGCCAGATAAACACATTTTAATAAAATATTTTGAATCTGCCATACTATCTATAAATCGCTGAGAAGGCGTGGCGAGAAGCGCTCTTTACACGTGACCAATATTGTCAGAAAGAAAAAAGGCGTGTAAAATATTGAATGGTTGTGATTCACGATTCCAATTTGCTTAAAGGTAAACATGTAGGTCTACTTTTAAGTAACAAATCTGAGAAAAATTTAGTTAACTTTTCTAAGTTATGTCCAACATATCCGGAACGGCTGTGTTGTGCGCATTGAGATCCTTTTAGTAACTTATTAACCCTTTCGCATAAAATGGAGGCTACTGTGGCCTGATGGTAAAGTCACGGTTCGAGACCCGATTCCATCGAAGAGCCGTCGTGTAAGATGGTCTGTTGCACGTTAAATCAGTAGGGGCCAAACGCGTTCCCGCTGGTGTGATTTGGTGTGCTAGTTCAGGTGTTGTCCTTGTCATCTAATTGCGGTTCATAATTACGAGTTCCTTCCCAAAATAGCTCTAGTGATGCTTTAAAATGGGTTGTTAATATAACTAAACCTTCACATACAATGACAAATCTGATCCCCTCATCGAATAATTGAATTTTTAATTTTAAAACTTCCAAAATATCTGATATGCTAACACTACAATATCTGTTATACTCCTATATTAATACAGAAATTAAAATAATAATGCGTCAATAATAATGGAACAAGATGCGTCATTTGTTTAGGAAGTTACATCTAATCAGATTAATAATAGGGCCGGGATGGCCTGGTTGGTAGAGCGTTAGACTCGTACTCCTTAGGTTACAGGTTCGAAGCTCACCGGCCAAAAGATTTCCCCGAGAGTGTGACGATTGGAGCTCGTTAAATCTGTTCGTGGTCGCAAAGTTCTCCATATCGAGAGTAATATCACCGGGGGTACTGGTTCAGAGGTGATCGTTCTCTGTTTCGGGTCGAAATTACGAATTGATATGTATGTATGAATGAATTTGCATGAATGTAGTCCGCCCCCTAAAAAGGGTTGTGACATGTGTGTAGCAAAGTCGTACTCCTGGCCCTAGATGGCGCTACTTGTAAAAACAAGAGACGTATATATCCGGCTTAAAATCTGCTGAATGGCAAGTGCCATAAGCAACAACAAAGAGTAATAATTGTCCTTCACCTTTTCCCTCAATTAAAGAAGCTCTCTTATCAGCAGTGCGTGTGAACTTTCACGGACTTAGTCTTTTATTGAGAAATTTTTTATTGAAAAATTTCTGTTTCCAACCAAATCTTTGTATTTAATTTTTTTTAAATTTTTCTTCTTTAATGCAAAATTAAAAGCTATATTCATTCTAAGATTTTTATATCTGTTGTACAGAGCGTTTACTGAATCAATGATGCACTATCGTCCCCATTGTCACAAATTTATTATCTTTAGACAATTCTTGAAAGTTTCTGTTTAAACCAGAAGAAGGAAATTCGAAACATGATCTTTACACCAAAATTAAAGATTTTAGTCAAATTTCGTTCAAAATTTGATAAAGTAATTATTTTCATGTCATGACGGAATATTCTAGTTAATAAATAATAAATTACTTTTGAAATGTCCCAATTATAATTTTTTGGCATTGTCATAAGATGAAATCAATTTACATTTTTCTCCTCGAAAATAATTCTTCTATAAATGAAGAAGAAATAACGCCATTTTTTCTATCTTCTGCGCCTTAATTATTTTTTCATTTTTCATTTTTTTTTGTTTATTTCAAATGGGCTGTACTTTTTATGTATTTCTTCACAAAGCTTGCATTTTATATCGAGAGAATATATTAAAAATGAGGAAATGGACTGAAGCTTTTTAAACAATTTATTTTGATTTTATTTTGATTACAATTTATTTTTTACATTTTATTTTGATAAACAAAGTTATATCAACTTATGGTTTTCTTAATGCTAATTAAGTTATCAAAAAATCTTAAATTTGGAATATTGGATCACATTTTTGATTAATAGTAGGTAAATATGAACAATTGTAATAAATGACTTCTAAACGAAAACACAAAACGAAATTCGAATTCTTGTTTATTCCGAACCGCAAATCGCAACAAGAACGGTTTACAAAACTTGTTCTGAAAATACAGCGTTGAGTTGTTGTTCTTATGCACAGAGAGTTGAATTGTTACAAAGTGTGACAACTCAAGTCATGTGATTATATCATGCATAAGCAATAACTGTTTAAAGTCACAACTGAATTATCTTTTACACAATAAATCATAGAATTTCGTCTCCTACTTAGCAGAGGAATATTTATCTTTATCTAGCTTACATGAGAACCCAATTTTAACTGAGGAGGACATTCTTCGGCCCTCCAGGGGGTGGGGGAGGGACAAGTGCTACAAGTAGGCTTAAACAAATTGATATTTTGAAGTGTTTGATTATATTGTTACAAATTTCCTTTTTTCTCCACTTATTATGAAAGTACATTATTCCGTGCAAGATTGATATTATAAATATGCTTTACAAGTAATTACTCTATATGTGAAACTATATGAAACGTCCCTATGGTCTCATGTTGTGGATTTTTCCATTTTTAAGTTCTATTGTAGTCGGAAGAAATAAAAACGGATCATTCAACGAAATCATCTTTAAAAAATTTTTTCATATTCCATGAATTCCATTCATATTCCTTGGTTTTCTTTTAGTACTTGGGAAAGCAGAAGTTATATATTAAAAAAACGTGCATTTTTAACACGAATAATTTTTGCTACTCAATAGATATTTTGATAAAATGATTCCATAGATTCTTTGAATTTTTTTCTTCTAGGAAATATAAATATATTTCTTTGAAATTGTTTGATAATTATGGAATTGAGTGCATACCCATATTTTTACACGCGAAATTTGTAATACCTGCAAACAAATATTTACATTTTTTATTCCTTTACAATTTGTTTCATTTAGTTTTTTTTATATAAAATATTTCTTTGAAAATTGGATAACAAATGCTAGTAAATAAAGCAATAACCGATTTTATAATTTTCTTGAATTAACCACTATAAAATTTTTTTGCTGTTTTTATATCTGTAACTCTAGTTTTTCGATGAATAATTGTTTAGTGAAATATAAATACAAATAACCTTTTCTTTCTTTCTTTCTTAGGGGCTAACAGGTCACTTGGTGTTTGCTATTGCAGCAGCAGCTTTTGGTTCAGCTTTTCAGCATGGATACAACACTGGAGTTGTCAATGCGCCTCAAAGGGTAAGAAGGTTTTAAGGCACTTTCTTTTAAAATTAATGTAGTTAATATGCTCATAATATACCGGGTGTCCAAAAAGTTCCCGTACTCTAAATTTAAAAAATCCTTGTCCTTGATTTTTTCACGTATATTAAATTTTCCCATACGAGTAATGAGACCATGGACATGCTTGAAACTTTTTTCAGCGATCGGCTTATTTCAAAAAAATCTTTGGCCACTCCATCCCCTGATGTAGCCATCCCGGACTTTTTTCTCTGGCGATATTTAAAGGACAAAGTTTATGAAGGTGACCCTCAAACAATAAATGATTTGAAAATCGAAATTACTCAAAGGATACAAGAAAACACTCCTAGCATATTAAAACGCGTTTCGGAAAAACATAAGGAAATGAATTCAGCTTTGTCTCCAAGAAAGGGGCGGACATTTTGAACATTTATTATAAATGTAAGTTCAGTATTTTTTCCTTAGTTATGTTAAAAGTGCTTTTTATCATTGGCATAAAAATAGTTCTCTTTAAACCTGTTGTTTTTGTAAAATAAATTCACAAATCATCAGTACGGGAACTTTTTGGACACCCGGTATATTAATGTAGTTAATATATATGGTATTTAATCTTTTTTTATTTGAATATAAATTAATTTCGGTTCACTTTTTTAATTATACGATGTTTAACCTATATTATATAGCCCCAGTTTGAAGCAATAAGAAAATCGATTTGACTTTATATTTTTGCGTCACTGTGAAAGAGAAAAAATTATTCTGGTTATGATAACTAAATTTCCTTCCTATTAGAAATTGGAAATATAGGAATTTATGTATGGGTGTGATGTTGATTTGAAATGGATATTATTCTAATACTAAATTAAAAATTAAAAAAATAAACATATATGAAATTTGATTTTATTTTCCTTACAGATTTCTTAATTAAGATTTTAATTACTGATTTCATATTTCAATTTTTTTCTTTTGCATATGTTTTATTAATTCTTAAACTACATTTGATTAGCTAATTCTCAGAAATCCCAATAGTAGTTGATTGTGCTATCAAAAACAAAAAAGCACTATGCATAAATTAATTATGATACTTTTCCATTAGAAGGGCGCCAGCAAAAACTCACAAAAGAAATTTGGGAGAATTCTACATTATTTGGCGATTTTTCGCAGGCGCCCGGCTAACGGAAAATTACCTTGATTATATTAAAGCAGATATATATATAAATAAGTTAAAGCAATTATATATAAATTAATCATACAACTTAAGAAATTTTCTGTCAAAAAAATGTGAATTTTTATATTAATGCGAGAGTAAACTTTTTTATTAATAAATGCATAACTAAACTTTCATTCCGGTTTGGGGGCTGCCTTATTAATTTAAAATTTAATTTCGCCTCTATTTTTAATTCATATAAAATTTTTAATCCGTTTGAAATTTATTTTAAAATTTCTTGAAACTAAATTATTTGATTTCTTAATTTTTATATTTGCATTATGAATCTTAAATTTACATAAGTGGATGATTTTATTACTTTGTTTGCAGATTTCAAAAATAAAATTATTAGTAAAATTCTTATTTTCATCAAAATATATATCGAATTGATAAGTAAACAAAAAATTATAATTTTGAAATAATAAAGTTTATATTAACAAAGCAATATGAAAATATTAGTGTTAATAATAATAAAACTACAATATAAATATAAGAAGTATTTAATTATTTCTAAAACCATTAACTCTAAGAATTTGTTTTTACCTTTATTTATTATGGATCAGAAAATTTGATCTTTTATTGAACTGTTACTAAACATTCGTTTGATTTTGTATTTTATTTGCTATTTTATGAAAGTTAATTTTTGATTAATTATATTTTAGCTGGTTGAAAAATTCATCAATGAAACATATTTTGA